>JAFBJT010106798.1:6462-23731 GCA_016785325.1 Chascanopsetta lugubris | reverse complement strand
CACACACACACACACACACACACACACACACACACACACACACACATTGCTGACAATAGAAAAGGTGTTCATTTACCTTATTGTCTTTTTCTGTTTCACTCTTTTTTTGGCACCTTCCATCACTTCATCTGCTCAGAGTTGCTAACAGCTATAGTCAGAGGGCACGTGGGAGCCGGCTCCAGAGAGTCTGCCCCTATACCTACTTTGACACCAGCTCTCCCTCTCATCTCTTTCTCACACACGCACACACACACACACACACACACGCACACACACACACACGCACACACACACAAGTCATTTTTTTCATAGCATGCATGGGGGACCAGTGCCGTCAAATGTCAGCTCACAAATTAGTCAGAGCCTTCAAAGGGAAGTGAGGGGTTGCTGATGCCTGTTGAGTCAAACACTACAACTGGTGTCGGGAACACACCTCGAGGCTCCTGCCGTATCATTTCGCTTCGTAAGGTCGGACCCGCTTTCTTTGAGGAACTCGCCCTGGGAACAAACATCGCAACGTGTTAAATAAAGAATCACCGCGTCTGCATCATCCAAATCTGCCCCAGTGCTCTGGCGAGCAAGTTTGTGGGGCCAAAACAAATATCTTTGATATTTAGTGGTAGTAGTTTGACTATATTCTGTGTTGTGGCACTGATCCTCCCAGCTGATTTCATGCACACCCCTGAGACCTCGCACCAATGGGGGGATAGAAAACATCATTGTTCCTTTTTGTTTTGGTTTTTTTAACCCCGCGGGCTCCCTGCGTGAAATGTCCTGATGGTGAAAGTTGCCACGCTTTCTCTCTGTGAAGTTATTCTGTTTGTTGTACTTGTTTGAGCTCTTCAATAATTGTCTCTCTCTGTCCTGAAATGGGATCCTCAATCACTCCTCTGCTGCTGAGTGTGACCTCAAAGAAACCCCTCAGCTGAGTGGATGGCTGTGTCAGTGTGCCCTCTATTGACGTAAAGGTGCCACTGCAAGGGGAGGTTATTTGGACGATGTGGAGAGGAAGATGTGGTTGGCTTGCAAGTTGACAATCCTTTTGATTATAATTGCTTTAAAGGTGCAGTGTGTACGATTTTAGTCGTTTTTCTCACTTCTAAAAATATTACAAAACAATTACATATGGACATTTTCATGGATTTAGAATCGCCTAAATGTTTATTTTTCCCCCCATTACCCTTAAATGAGCCTATCAATGTATATCTACGTGAGGAGTGGGTCCTCTCTATGGAGGCTGCCATGTTTTAACAGTAGCCCAGAGTGGACATAGTCAACATACTTTTGAGTTTTAATGACAGCTGAAGTCGACCAATATAGGTTCTCCTTCTTGCTCAGAACGGTGAGGGTGAGGTGATGCATACAAATGCAACTTCACCTGTAGATGTCACCAAATCTTACACACTGCACCTTTTAAGTGAACTTCAAATCTGTCCAAAAATCTGGTTTAAAGGTGGAGTCCATTGTCACGGTTAAGTTAGCGAATGGAGGCTACATTTGAATGTACACTGCCTGACGATGGTTTGAAGCCAGTTGGAGGAGATGGTGCTGGGAGGACAGCTCTGCTGAGATCCAGCTCAACAGTAACTCTTGACTCCCTGGTCTCTGGCTCTTGTCTCAGTTGATTCAGTCACGTCCACCTCTCTGGCTCGTTAGAATGGTCACATGCTGTGAGAGCGTGCCAGGTGCGCACACAGGTGGCTTCAGGTGACACGTATAGAAACCAGTTATTTCCTTTGGACCATCTTCATCGCAGAGGGCGATTCGATAAAAAAAAAAAAAAAAGTGTTAATCCCTTATAATCTCCTCTGAGATGATCCCTCATCTCTCCTGTGCTTCCTCTGCTCTCAGATTCCAGCAGGCTAACCAGCTCATTTCAGCTGGCAAGTGAAATAAGCACCTGCAGTGAACACGAGTGACACCCTGGGCACAGGGAGCGCTCGTAAAAGAACTTCACACCACTCGCTGGGTCGACTTACCGACACGCTCTACAGCGCAAGGAATGACACATGAGGTTCCTGGGTTCGACTGGCACCCACAGACACTGTGACTCAGACCCCAGACCCTTCCTGCTGCCACGGCTCAGATCACTGGGCTGCAGATTGCGCAAGGCCTCTCGTTCTGCCCCCCCGTCCCCTCCTCCGTCCCGAGAGATCCTCCGACTTTGAGGAGCTATAGTCAGATCGTCATCCTCACCCCTCACCCTTAAAACTATATCATCAAAACATTTCATGCAATTACGCGCCAAGGCCCAACAGTTTCTTTTGAAATCATATTTGCATGACGTATCGATGAACAATACGCGTAAATATCAACACCTTGTTGATATTCATTCCCTATTAGCAAGAAAGAGGTTGGTTTTTATAAGTTCTTGGACTCTCACCGACTCGCTTTTTATGACTATTGTTTTCTCTGATCCGTTTATTTGTTTTGTTTTGAATTGTGAAGTTCGACATACATCCTTCTTTCATTCATAATGTGCAATATTTAGAGGACATTGTGTTAAACAAACATGGTTTACTCATGTGAGGCAAATACAAATGTCGGTGTCCGCACAGGTTCCCAAAGAGCCCATATTAAATGATCATTCATAATGACAACGATAGCAATCTACACAAACACACACACAAACACACCCACACACACACACACACACACACACACACACACACACACCTTGCAGTACACTTATCGTCTCAGTCAGGCAAATGAAGTGTGACCGGGGCTTTTCTTTTTGTATAAGTGCTAAAAATGAACTGAATGCAGCTCTGCAGGGAAGTTGATGCCAAGGGACCGACAATCTCGCGTAAAATAAACGGGATTTTGTCCTTGAGGCGCCTCATGCAAGTCACACTGGAGGAGAGTGTGAGCGACAAATAAAGAGTGTGGGAAAGGTTCTCAACGCAATGATGCTTCCCTGAGGACCTGTTTGTATGAGGCAGCAGCAGCAGCAGCAGCAGCAGCAGCAGCAGCAGCGATGACGAACAGCCTCGCTCTTAATACACACAACCGAAACGATCCACACAATTTGAAAGCACTCAGTCTCAATCATCTTGTCGCCACGCAGGCCATTACTGCTCCAACAACTCCAGGAATGTTCGTTAGGGATGGACGGAAAAAGATGGCGACAAGTGCAGCATCTATAGCTGAGCAGTTTTGGAGCTGCTGGAGAAAAGAACACCTCCCTGACATTATGGTCTGGCAGCAATGGCACAGACCCAAGAAGGTGGTGATGGACATAATAAAGATCTGTGCGGAGAATTAGAAGAGTCTCAGATACTGTGTCGGACGAAGGTGTACTCGTGCTACAATGGGCAAAATCATTTTTAGTGGTTGTTTGGATTAAGCGTCTGTGGTAGAATGTGGTAGAAGTTCACAAGTTCGCTATGCTTTGAGAAGTGAAGGTGTAAAGATGAGACTTTTTGAAAGGTTAAAGTTTGCAGTGGTCTATGCAAGAGCAATTCACATGAGGAAATCATACGTGTTTTAAGTGAATGTATGTTAGAATAGCAAATCATTTGGTGGGAGTGTAAATGACCCCATTGCAAAGTTTGTGTGTTACAGACTTGAACGTGCGTTTACTTTGATGTTTCCTATCAAACCAAACGTTTCTTTTGGAAGAGCACTGTGAGCACAGAGAAAACGAAGAAGGAAATTCACGCAAGAAAAAGTGGGAATTTGTGTGGACAGAACACGGGATGAGATCCACGGAGAAATCGTAATAAAGATACACCGGGAGAGCAAGATAAGGCGTTGGCTTCAGTCAGGTGTGGCAACAAGGTACGTTGAGCCTTTGACCATGTGTCTTACACGTTCCAGGAAGTATTTTGGTAACTTTTCACGCAGCGATGAAGCAAGGTGATGTGTAGCAGTCAAATTAATATATCGGTTTTCTTTTGTTTACACGTCCTTGCTTTCACATTGGTCTTTCTGGCCAGCAAAGAACTTTACAAAAGAAAGTCATAAAACCATCAGTCCCGGCAAACTGGATGCGACATCCGTATGTCGCAATGACAAAGAAACTGAAGAAAAAACAATTTCTTGTCTGACTCATACTGCACTCTGTCACTACATTAGGTGCTACTTCATCCAGTAGTTTGTGCATATCACTGTGTAAATATGAACTTTTTTTTTTTTTTTAGCAGGGGTTTAAAAGCGCTTGTCCCCATGTGATCCTAGACGAGGATTGAGAAATAGAAAAGTCACAAAGAGCAGCATGCATCAGGTTTCACCTCAGCCCGCCATGGCCTCAGCAGCCTGTCCGACCTCAGCCAGACAGGTCACCTGTCTTGGCCCCGCACTGTACCGGACCCAACACGGCTGTAAGAGCACCGTCTAGACAAAGAGCAGACCCCTTCCTAGTATTGTTTGTTGGTGGTTAGTGGCGGGGGAAAAACAGGAAGAGCTTGTGACCAAGCCATGAAAGCAGGACGCAGGAGGAATAAAGACTTCCTGCCCTCAGATGTTCCCTCTCGCATGAACGGTACAGTCGTCCGTGTGGGCAGGACTTACTGTCTGCTCAGTGCCAAAACCAGCAGGTTGGGGGTGGGTGTCCGGTCCGCACTGCGCTGCCTGCGCTGCATCACATGGTGGCAGCACCACACTGAGAGACTACATGTACCAGTGGTCTGAAACGTCTCTGTTTTTCATGGCAACACTTTAATCTCCCACAAATTGGCCGTATAGATTTGCATGAGAGCAAATATTGTGAAATCAGAATGATGAGGCCGCACAAGCAGGGGGTAGTAATCCTGAAAAAACCTCTGGGAAGTTTTTTTACGACTGTTTTTTTTGGAGTTGTCAGGGAAAGAAGGGAGAGTGAGAAAACTCAAATGTGGGATTGAGCAATCGCATGGTCAATAAAGGAGCATTTCAGGGGTTATGTGTATTCATGTTTTCAAAGAGAATGAGGTAAGAGGTAAGAGGATCAAAAACCTGCTCAAAACTGAGGGGCCAAGTAGCCAATTACTGTGTCCATGAATCCATCCGCTCATCCGCTCATCCATCCCTCCATCCATTATAAAGAGAACTGATCAGTTTGAGGATTACAGAGCCATTGGAGCCAATCCCACCTGACAGTGGGCTGGAACCAGTGAACGCCCAAGGCATGCAGCCTGAACATTAGACGGGCCAACATACAAAGGAAACCGTTCTCACTGACGGTCTTGGATCATTAATAGTCTTTCATCAACCCAAACCCCCTGAGCTGCCGCAAGTCTTTGGACCTGCTGTTTCAGGTTTGGGGAGTTCCTGAGGCAGGTAGGTCGTTAGCTGGAAATGATGCGACTGAGTATCCACACGCAGAAATGCTAGCATCAGTTCAGCATGAGTAAACATCCACAAACAGGAAATAACAACAACAAAGACCAATGTCCACCGAGTCTAACCCCGTGAACAGTGGTCAGAGGTAAGGAAAAGAGGGTGCCTGATGCTGGGACATCGGAAATGAACTTACGTGTCAACAACATTCTCCCCACAAAGTGCCTCCCCAGCCATTTCACATTCTGACTGACCACAGGTTGACAGTGGTAACTGTCTAAATAGGGAAATATGTAATTTGTTGCTTCTGTAGCAGCCTGATGTCAGAGTGCCAAGGTCTGATTCCTCTTTGTTGCCGATTGGAGATTAGAGTTGCTGCTCTTGTTGCCTGGCAACTTCAAAGTGATGACAATGATGTTAAAGATAGACAGTCTTTGTTCACTTGGTTGGTTGGGGCAGCTGTGGCTGAGAGGATCAGAGGACTTGTCCTCTGACCAGAGGGACAGGGGTGCGATTCCTGCCCCCCCCCCACTCCGTATGCTGAAGTGTCCATGGGCAAGACACTAAACCCCATTGTCCCATGCACTCTTCGATACAAAGTGCTGCAAATAGATGCACGGTTTAAATATTTGTGTGACTGGGTGAACTGTACTTTAAAGCGATTTGAGGGGTCTCCAAGACTTGATAAAGCGCTATAGTATATAAATACAGACCATTTCCCATTCGTTGGAAAGGGAGCAACTAGTTGCAACTCCATATCCTGCTCCAGCCTACACTTGGCGAATTGGCTGCATTGAAGAATGAAGAGACACGTGAGAAAGGTATGTTCTCATCTAACATTTAACAACGATGTAAATAAACACATCTCCCAAACATTATTTATGTTGGAGCTATAACTTTCAAAATGAATCCTCAGGCAATCACATTTCACCCTTTCCTTAGACGTAAATAAGGGTTCGCACGTGGCTACAATATCCACTGCATCCTTTTCATTATCCTCCCTGCCAGGAGGCAACAGTCCAAACAATGTGAACGTCGGACGTGTGTTTTACATGTCAAGTAAACATAAAGTTTATGGGTTGACCGAAGTATTTACTCAGCAGGTAACTCGCACTCTCCCCCCAATTTGACCTGGATCTACTTTCCTTCGGCCCATGCGGCGGCAAGTACCCGCACGCCGGCGATGGTAATGATGTCAACCTGTTGCTTCACCTTCATAAAGGTCAGGCAACTCAAACATTTCTCACATTCCTGCTCCTGCCGGCCGTCCTTCCCCTTCGCGGGGGCCGGAGCGAACCTGCGTCCCAGACGTAGCATTAAGCAGGGATCATTTTCCCCTGGCAAGGTGGTTGTTTCACCTCGATGTTTGAGCCAGTGACACTGTAATTATGTCAGAATTTACAACTGAAACACAGGTTGTGACATTCCACTGCCAGCTGGAGGACTGCCTGCTAATGTGGCACCTTCAGCTGCCGATCCTCCCACCTCCCCGAGCCCCCGACAGAAGGATCCAGAACTGTCTACTTTCAGCCACAGGTGCGTATTTGCTACGTGCTGAGAAGGAGCAGCGTGTAATGCGTTTTCATCAAGGGGAGACACAAGGAGATGGGGTTAATTACACCTCATCAACATGCCTCATTAGCTTGATTCAGTGTCAATGCGTGAACACCAGGGGTTTTTGAGACAATGCATTAATGTTTGATTGCGTTGGAGCGGATGATCCAGTGTTGTTTCCTCATTCTCTTCTTGTTGTCAGTGTCTGGTGATGTCACTACCAAGGTTAAATGATTAGTTTGTGGTTTCAGATGTGTTTGGTAGATGTGGTGGGTTCAATGTTAAAGGTGCAGCGTGTAAGACTTGTTGACCTCAAGAGGTTAACCTGCGTGTTGCATCCATCACCTCACCCTCACCCTTCTGAACATGCATGAGAACCTTTGGTCGACTTCAGCTGTTATTAAAAAATGTTGAGTACATCCACTTTTACTGTTGTAAAAACATGGCGGCCCCCATACAGAGGACCCCCTCATGTAAATATACATTAATGGGCTCATTTTTGGGTAATGGAACATTTTTTTTCAAACAGATGCTCACTTCCTTTTTTCACTTCCAAATCTGACAGAAAAGAAGAAATGAAAATCCAATGCAGCATAAAGTAACATTTCATCACTGGCTAGAATTAGACTCATAAGACAATTGACTCATGATGATTGAGATATAAGAATAAAACCTCTGAAATAAACATTACAGCTGCAAACATGAATATTTGAAAGGTCCAATGTAAGATTGAGTCATTAATCTTCCCATATCGGCAGAAACGGAAAATGATATTATCATTTGTTTTTTATGAGTCTGGCTTTGAGATTTAATGAGCCCTTTTAAATGTACATCAGGAGCAGATCTACTCTTCCGAGCCCACCATGTTTTCACAGAAGCAGAGAATGGACATTTTGAAGTGAAGAGGTGAGTGGTATTCAGCCACAAGTTGCAACATTCATTTCTTTCATTCAATCATCGCACACATACCTTTGGCAATGCTGAACATTCAGAATAGGCTCCACATCCATCAAAGTCCAAACCCATGATCGGATCTTTCCAGGTCTTGCCTCTCTGATAGGCTTGTTCCTGCCAACAAAGAAACCAACAAACAGTTGAAGATATAATCTCCCCAATAAGAGTATAATGACATGTAATATGACCTTTGTAGTTCTGAGTGACCCACGTACCGATGGTTATCACATGACTCTACAGTTGAGTTCATCCTGACTGAGCATTTCAGGGTCCTGTAGCTCGTTGTTTTTGATTTTCTGCCCAATCTCTCTACGACGGCCCGTTGGATCGCGTTACATAACGATTTCCCAACGATAGAGCTTTATCCCTGAGGAGCTGGCGCCGATCAAAAATGGAACCCAGTGCAGTGTGGAAATGGAACCTTTGTGGCTTGAAACGCAAACGCTAATTCTGCTCCTCGTTGGGGATGATGATGTAACTGTTTGCTGACAAGGTGACGCCATTCCAGCGAGCCCGTCGTGTTCCGATCGAGTAAACCTTGAATCGCAATTCCGAACATCACCATGGAAATGGAACTGACCCGAGAATTGAGGAGTTGTCCGCGTCTGCTGTTCAACCTTCACCTTTAAATTTGAAGCCGGGAGAGCAGCCAATCCTGAGGAAACAGGTCGAGACCCACGTATTCACATGTAAGCACAAGACGTTTTCAGTTCATCCACATGACAAACGTCTCCAGCTACGCCCACGCCAAGGAGTTTATGAGCGGACAGAAAATCTGGGTTGCAGCCTCACCCTTTACTCATTTCTTGTAACTGTAGACTTAACAGGGCTTGTCTCAATTATCCCGTGTATGAAAGGGAAGATTACACTGGGGAGGCGCTGTGGGAACGGGCCGCAAGACTTCTTTCGGGTCCCAATTGTTTTATATACAGTCCACGGTTCCAATCCACGGAGGAATCCGCCGTCAGATTTGCAGATTAAAACTTCTGAGAGGGCCACTTAGCGTCGCGCCACAGCGTGAAGGGGTGAGCGAGCGCGCCGCTTTTAATCAGCGCGCAAATCGGTGGCCGCTCGCTCCCCTAAGTCGGAGGATCTCACGGGACGGAGGAGGGGACGGGGGGGGCAGAACGAGAGGCCTTGCGCAATCTGCAGCCCAGTGATCTGAGCCGTGGCAGCAGGAAGGGTCTGGGGTCTGAGTCACAGTGTCTGTGGGTGCCAGTCGAACCCAGGAACCTCATGTGTCATTCCTTGCGCTGTAGAGCGTGTCGGTAAGTCGACCCAGCGAGTGGTGTGAAGTTCTTTTACGAGCGCTCCCTGTGCCCAGGGTGTCACTCGTGTTCACTGCAGGTGCTCATTTCACTTGCCAGCTGAAATGAGCTGGTTAGCCTGCTGGAATCTGAGAGGAGAGGAAGCACAGGAGAGATGAGGGATCATCTCAGAGGAGATTATAAAGGGATTAACACTTTTTTTGTTGTTGTATCGAATCGCCCTCTGCGATGAAGATGGTCCAAAGGAAATAACTGGTTTCTATACGTGTCACCTGAAGCCACCTGTGTGCGCACCTGGCACGCTCTCACAGCATGTGACCATTCTAACGAGCCAGAGAGGTGGACGTGACTGAATCAACTGAGACAAGAGCCAGAGACCAGGGAGTCAAGAGTTACTGTTGAGCTGGATCTCAGCAGAGCTGTCCTCCCAGCACCATCTCCTCCAACTGGCTTCAAACCATAGTCAGGCAGTGTATTCCACCTTTAAACCAGATTTTTTTTGGGACGTGTTTTAAACTTCACTTAAAGGTGCAGTGCGTATGATTTTGGGACACCTAGAGGGGAAGTTGCATTCGTGTGCATCACCTCACCCTCACCGTTCTGAGCGAGAAGGAGCACCTTCAGTAGAGGACCCCCCACCCCGTATGAATATACGTCAATGGGCTCATTTCGTGGGAAAAATTGAACGTTTAGGTGATTATGAATTCATGAAAATGTCACGATGTAATTGCTTTGTAATATTTTTTTAAAGTGACCAAAATGACCACAATCGTACACACGAGCGAGTGTGTTTGAATGACTGGTGATGGAAGAGAGGTAGAAAAGGGAGGCTTCTTTGGGAGCCACCAAAACAGGAAATTTGAAGTCAGTCAACCCAGGGTGTATTAGGTGACAGGCAGTGTTATTTCCTTCCTGAAACTTTCAACTTGATTTTTTTTTTTTTTAAGTGGATCCATTTCAGGTATTTGTGGAGGCGCGCATCCTGCCGCAGAGCCCATCAGATCCCATGGTCAGTCAGGGCCCTCTTGTGAAAACAAGTGGAAACATATTTACATGATCTCAGTTTGTAGTTATTTACACGTCAGTATGTATATATTGTGTCTCTCCCACTAGATTGACCAACCATCTGTTTAGATTTATGTCTTCTGCCCAGTGCCTGACCAAAAAAAACAGCCAATTCGCAGACTACAAAGCAGAAGTGGCGTCCCTCACCCTCGGGGCTATTTGAACCCACTGAACCCGTTAAGGTTCAAACAGGACTGCCTAGAGTTGGAGGGAGAAGCAGAGGGAGGGGAGTTTGTAGGGAATCAATGTTTTGCTTTTCTGCTGTTGTGTTGAATCCGGTGGAGGAGGTGCAAGGCAGAAAGAAAAGGACTGCGGGAGACCTGACGGTGTCAAAACACATTATTTCAGTCCTCTGCAAGGACAACGGCAACTGGACCAGACCCCACAGAGAGCAACAAAAAACAAGCGGAGACAAAGAAAAAAAACGGGGATGCAAGAGAGAAAAAAAACAGCATAAATGTAGAAAAACATTGCGCGATTGCTTCCTGGGACTCCTCACTATTTCCGATGGCTGATTTTTTTAACTTTTGTACCGTGAAGCGATGGGGTCCCGCGCAGGAAAACAAATGCACGCTGGACGGCGGTAATGGAAAAGAGTCATCATCACAGTCCATTAGTCTGTCAATGCGCCGTACGTCTGTCTGTGTCGGGAGAAAATCGCCATGTCACATCTGTGAATCATTCTGGCCGTTTCCTCTGAAAGGTTTGGGTTTGTTCGCACCTCTTTGTCATAAAGTCTCTCTTGTCGTCCTCCGTACGCTCGGTAAAACACAAACAAGCGACCTCATCTGTTCCGCGTCTCAAACAGGCCCATCCATTAACTTGTGTGTTGCTTCAGCTCCGCGCTAAATGCCCCATATTTCTGCTATTCAGCCGGTGTCTAAGTGGCTTTGGGACTCTTTCAAGTGTCAGTGCGCATTGCCATAATGCCCCCTCACTCTCTCCCCATTCCCACCCACCCACCCACCCACTCCCTCCCTCCCTGGCCTGGATGTGAGAAGCATGGCTCAGTCCAACACCCAGCCCTCACAGATAAGCCGCGCGAGCATGATAAACACCATCGGCGTGCACTTGGAGAGAGGGGGGGGTGAGGGGTGGGGGGTGGGGGGTGGGGGGGGGAGTAGGAAGGCCCCTGAGCAGGTGCCGGTGCGCCACACGCTCTCCACTCAACTTGCACTCAGCTCCTTGTGCGATACCGTGCTTTGAGCCCCCCCGCCCCCCCCCCTCCTGCCTCCCCCCCGCCTCGCGTCGCACATCTCCAAATCCTCGCTCACACCCCCAAACACCTCCTCGTCCTCAGCGCAGCGCTTCCACAGCAGCAGGGGTGCGAGTGCGCCGCTCGACACCAGAAGCAACAGGAGGAGTGGGCGACGGAGAAGGAGAGGGTTCGGCTCGGAGTCGAGGGACGGATTCTCACCGACCCCCCACGTGGCGCCCGCGCACACGCCACTCCTGACGGAGCGGGAGCACGAGATGCAGATCGATCAAGAAGAAGGAGCTGTGGCCAAAATATCGTGGGAGCATCAAGGCGGACGCGGCGATGTTCTCATCTCCTGGTGTTTGTCTCACCCCTGTCCACCGCTGCGCGTTAGTCAAGTTTGGACGTGTCTGCTTTTCGTTGCGCCTCGCTGACGATGACCGAACCGACCGCGCTCATCCCGCGAGGGACTTTCGTTGTAGGGGAGAGTTTGGCTGGCGCTCCCTCCCGCGGTGTTCTCCCAGAGATCCATGACTCAGAGCATCATGAGTACACGCTGTGCACGCTATTAGGTGCTTTTCACAGCCCCACCTCCTCCCCCTCCAATGGCTTTGCTCTAAGTACAGTTCCAAACGCCCGAGCCATATTGCACACGGCACACTGTGCTCCATTTTTTTTCCTTTTCAAAAACATGGCACAATTCAAATCTGATTAGTGTTGTTTTGGACTTGAACTGGCACTTAACAAAGCCAAAATGATGGATAATGTGACATAACGATCGGGAGGGCCTCCAAGCACCACACACACACACACGCACACACACACACACTACACAACAATTGAGGCAGGCCATGTGCCCTGGGCGAATCTAATGAGGTGAATCTAATCCATCCTCCCCATTGTTTATTGTTGCTCTTCCTCTGATTTCATGGCCCCATGTACATCATCCAATGACAGGTACAGACGGACGACCTGAGGATTGGAAACCCTCGGTACGTTGAGGGCGATGAGGGGCGTACTTTGTACGAGGGGCCTCTGAGAGCAACCGCGCCGCCTCCAGCTTTCATCCGGCCAAAGTGGTCAGTGCCGCTAATCTCGCCCGGTGAGGGGCGAGCGAGCTTCTCCCCCGAACCCCCGGTGTGATCTGTCGTCAAGCAGCAGCGAGTGGTCAGCGGGTCGGGCCGTTTGACAAGAGCTCTAAGGAGGCGGGGAGGGAGGGGGTGGGGGGTCGGTCGTACGGCGGGGGGTAGGGAGCGAGCGAGGGAGAGAGGGTGGGGAGAGAGAGAGAGAGAGAGAGAGAGAGGGAGGACAAGAGCCGGGTTGTGTTGCAAGCGCTGATTATGCGCGGCGTGGGGATGGTTTCCGGGATGTTGTGTTTGTGTTGGAGCTGCTGGCTCCAGGCAGATGTTGCAAATGAAGCAGGCGCTGTTGTGTATCGCCACAGTACGCACGACACGACGCCTGATTGGGTGTTTGAGCGCGGCGGCGTTCCCAATGACGGCGCGGAAAAAAAAAACCCCCGGCGTGATCCCGGGGTTCGACGACCGACACGTCTCCGTGTCGATTCGCTGTTACACGGAGATGGAAATGCGCAGCGTGTGAGGGAGCGGCGTCCCTGTCACATGCGAGTGATCTGTAGGTTTGGCGCAGTGCCAACCCTGGCCTCCAGCTGTGCCCACACTACACCCCCCCCCCCCCCACACACACACACACTTTACACTGCCCATCTGCCAATGTGAGCACACAAACAGCACTTCGGCAAACATCAGCTGACCTCCGCAAAGCCGCCACCTGCACACACAGTCTGACGCTCCAAAAAAACACGGCCACGCCCAAAAAGTGAGGAGCTGCTCCCGCACACGGCCTCAATCAGACCTGATGTGTTTGTTCGCGAGGCTCAGACAGACTTTATCAGCGTGTTGTCGGACAGAAACGGAGGGCACGTACACTCGTGGTGACCAGGGGTCCGACCGCAAACGGGACACAATGAAAGTGGATGTGGAATAAATGAACCGGGGGTTGCGCAAGCGGCTCCTGATGTCTGGCGTTTCTTTCTCTCTCGCTCCGTCGATCGTCCTCGTGATCTCTCTCTCTCTCTCTCTCTCTCTCTCTCTCCCTCTCTCTCTCTCTCTCTCTCCCAAGTCAAACGGTGGAGGCAGGTGAGATCACACTTTCACATTTGTGCCGTATCCGCGGTCACCGGCAGTTGACTGTTCGGTTTGCCGGTTGTTCTTTCACAGGTCCGGCCGTGGCGCCGATGCATCTATTGGCAGAAACGGAACATACAGTACATTGTCCTGATGTTTTTGCAAGTGTACAATCATCTGAATGTATAAATGTTTTCATTAGTAGATAATGAGCCCTTTGGGGGTGACTCCTCTCCGGGGGCTCCCACAATGCATTACTGTGTTTTTACAGTTGCCAAGGGGAGGTCATGGTACCGTACCCTCTAGATGTCCCTCTATACTATCCTGATCCCATACTTTACCTCCACTGATCCTGATCTTCCTGTGTGTAGTTTCTTTGGAAACATGTATTTGGCATCATAACCTGAAATAATATGCAATAATTGCACAATGAAAAATGTGACTTTCCCTGTTTCTCATCTTGATAGTATCACATTAAATCATTTGGGAGGTTACTGTTGTTTCGTGAAATAATTAGTTTAAACAGTCTCAACCGCGAAGAAAATGGTAAATGCTCTGTATTTATATCGCAAAGTGCGTTACAGTGCAATTTACATTGACCCAATCACACAAACATTCATACTGTACCTTAGTTTGCAGCACTTTGTATATGAGTGAATGCGTGGGACAGTGTTCAGGGTCTTTCCCAAGGGCACCTCAGGATATGGAACTGGGGGAAGCGGGAATCGAACCCTCGACCTTGTGTCCAAAGAACAAGTCCTCTAATCCCCTCAGCTGAAGTAAATGATACATTGAAAATCTATGTCCGACTGAATGAGTGATTGATGTTAACTTGACTTTAGAGACGACTCAGGAGGAGACAAATGAATGAGTGGTTAGAGTGGACACGTAGGTCAGTGGTTCAATCCCAGTCTATGGATGTTGACAAATTGAATGTACTTTAATAATGGATATCATTCCTAATTGAATTTACTCATTTAAAGGTGCAGTTTATAAGATTTGGTGACCTCTTAGAGGTGAAGTCGCATGTTGTATCCATCACCTCACCCTCATCCCTCGGACCATGAGGGAGAACCTATGGTTAGACTTCTCAAAAGATGTTTCTATGTCCACTCTGGGCCACTGTAAAAACATGGCGGCCCCCATAGAGAGGACCCCCTCCTTGTGTAAATATACTGTACATGGGCTCATTCAAGGGGGGGGGGGGATCAATTTATCAGGTAATTATAAATTCATAAAGATGTCAGTATGTCATTCTTTTGCAACTCTATTGGAAGTGGCACAAATGACCGAAATCTTTACACACTGCACCTTTAAATTCTTGTCAAGTGTCGCCACTCCACCTTTCTCAAAGAGCCCGCAGGAGAGAAAGCGGAACACACACTCTGGACACTCAGAGTTACATCATTGCGCAATCCCAGAGCCGCAGATAAATCAGTGCAAATCCTCCCTCCTTTCGCTCCTTGTGACTGGTCGGCTTCGGCGTCAGTCAGGGGGGGTGGGGGGTGGGTGGGGGGTGGGGGGGCGAGGAGGCGGGGAGGGTGGGGGTGGTGGTGGGGGGTGAGGCGGGGAGTGGTGGTGGGGGGGGGGCGCGCGCAGAGGAGGGGTGCGCCGCTAATTTCTCTATGCCTGTGTGTCAAATTAGGGCTCAGATTGCGTTCCCGTGTGCGCCTGTCTGCAGCAGCGAGCCGCAACGGACGTGCGCCAAGCCTCGCAACGGGGACCTCTGTGCGCGTTGACGCAGACGAGACGCCGGCGACACGCGTATACCTGTTCGGACCGAATCCGGTGGCACTTTACGCGTCCGCACACTTTCCCCGTCTCGTGGCGCGTGTGGTTCTTTCCTCGTCCAAGACGCTGCGTAATGATCCGCGCGTCCGACAAAAGACGCATCGCCGATCTCTGACGACTTTCCAACTTGTGCGCGCACTTTATCTGACAGGAGCGCGGATTTTTTTTCTTTTTTTTTTCCTTTTTTTCTTTTTCTTTCCTCGCTCCCTGGGAAACTTGAACGGCTCTCTCTCTTTTTTTTTGGGAAAGAAACGCCGGAACCATGTTCAGCAAGTGTCCCGTTGTGCTACTGCTGAACGTCCTCTCCCTGGTGCGGGCGCTCTCGGCTCACGAGTGCGCGCCGTGTCACCTCCGGACGTGCTCGGCGAAAGCGGCGCACGGCTGCGAGGGCGGCCGGAGCTTGGCCAGGGACCCGTGCGGATGCTGCGACCAGTGTGCCCGCGTGGAGTGGGAGCCCTGCGGCGGGGAGGACTGGGCGCACGGCTACTGCGCCCTGGGGCTGACGTGCGCCTCCTTCAACGGAACCGGAGCTGCCGTCATCCCCGAGGTCGGAGTGTGTAAAGGTGCGTGAAAGCCACATTGATACGGATCCTACACGAGTCCGGTTCGGTTCCGTTCCGTTTTAAAGGTGCAGTGTGTGACATTCCCGTCACTTTTCTCACCGCTAATAATTTGACAAAACAATGACATACTGACATTTTCATGAATTTTACAATCATCTGACTGTAAATGTTGTCCCCCATTGCCCTCAAATGAGCCCCTTAATGTATATTTAGACAAGCAGGGGCTCCTGTCTATGGGGTGAGGGGTGGGGAGGGGGAGGGGGAGCAGGGGGGGGGGGGGGGGGGGGGGGGGCGCCATGGTTTTACAGTAGTAAAAGTGGACGTAGTAAACATCTTTTGAGTTTTAATGTCAACTGAAGTCCACCATAGGTCCTCCATGCTCAGAAGGGTGAGGTGATGGACACAACATGCAACCTCACAACAGGCAAGATGTCACCGAATCGTACACACTGCACCTTTAAGAGGGCAGGGGCGCAGTACAGCCATCGCATGACAATACAGGTAACCTGGTTGTTATAATTCCAAAAAAAAAGTGCGGTATCTATGAGTTATAATGTTATTATTGATAGCACGTATCATCCCGCGTTTCGTCTTAATCTGATCCCGATCCCTGATCCAAGAAGATGTCTGCTGATGACGGCGCCTCAAAAGGAACCGCATGCAGCCGTCCTCCTCTTTCTAAGTGTCCTGAGGGCATCGCTATTCAAGCGTCAGCTCAGCCCTGACTGCTGCGACTATGTGTCACTGTTTACCTTGTCTCAGGCTGCTTGGAGCTGCCCCTCAGGTCTGAAGGGGCTTTTGACTGCCAGGAGAGGAGTCATGTTCAGCTGCTCTTTCCCTTTGCTCAAAGCCTCATTCACTCTCTGCACAGGAGGCTGACAATACGTTTGGCAGCAGCGATGTTGGCACCGCTCACGCCTCAGCTCTGGCAGGTCCTATACGCTGGTTTTTTCTCTTTCTTTTTTGCTCCACAGCTCAAGGATACATTCATAAGAGGGCAGGGAATGAAGATGAGACCAAAATGAGCTGGTGCGAGGGTGAAATTGTGGTTTTCGGTGGCGTGGTCGACAGTAATTGTGTGTTTAAGCTGTAATTGGGTGAATAAATTGCCATCTGTATTGTTTGCGTGCGACTCAGAGGGGTAATGGTTTGACGGCACGATTACGAAAGTCTCCCCCCTGCGGATTTCCATTTGCAGTCCGGCAAAGCCGCGGAGTCGCGTACGCACGCCGGCTCCTGCCGAGCGGAGCTGAGGTGCTCCGCTCTGGACGTGCTCATTTTACGCGCAATTTGAGCAACTTTCTCAACTTCAAAGGGCTGTCTGCGGTGTCAGGTTCTTGATGGTGAATGGACTAAAGTAGCAATGGCCTTCCCCTGCGGAAGAAATTCCCAGTGGGAGGACGCCCCCCCCCCCCCCCCCCCCCCCCCCCCCCCCCCCCCCCCCCCCCCCCCCCCCCCCCCCCCCCCCCC
>JAFBJT010106795.1:11237-21514 GCA_016785325.1 Chascanopsetta lugubris | reverse complement strand
TGACAATAAAGGCATTCTATTCTATTCTATTCTATATATATGTATATATACACACACACACACACACATACAACAATACGTGGCAAACAAGGAATGAAGGAAAGGTGCTGTATACCACATTACACTTACATCCATACGGTCAAAATAATCAGTATGACTTTAATGTTACATACAAAGCCTGGTAAGTTTAATAGAGCCTGTCGACAGACGTTGAACATGTAAATGCCCCCTCCGTTCACAAAGTGCCCCTGCTGTGGCCCTGCTGTGGCCCCCGCAGCCGCAATCTGCCATACAACCTTTCATTTGTTAGTCGGGGCTGGTCATAACGTAACGTGGAATCACTATTGATCCGTGTCAACGCTCGCAATTCACAACAATCGTCCGGCCCTGTATTCAGCTTTGGTAAACACGTAAACAAACACACAGGGCACTTCAAGTGACCGTACGTGGAGCCATGAAAGCTTTCAGCGCCACCTGCAGTTTCCCCACAAATTGACTTCTTTCAATCGGGTTCACCGTCCTCCACCTCTCAGGAGGCAGCAGCAGCAACAACAACAACAACAACTAAACAACCTGAGCAACAACAACAACAACAACAACAACAAGCAGCAGCAGCAGCAGCAGCAGCAGCTGTGTGTACACATGCTGTGAGTTTACCCCCTCACAGGTGTAAAATTCCAGGTCAGTAGTTCTCTCTCTCTCTCTCTCTCTCTCTCTCTCTCTCTCTCTCTCTCTCTCTCTCTCTCTCTCAGAGTTTGTTCACTTCAGCCTTCTGCCCCGGCCCTGCGACTCTGACCCAAAATACGCAATGTCCTCGCAAATCGGGGCAAACGTCGGCCTCCTCCCGTCATTACCACGGCGCTGTACGCTCTTCATTTGCCCCTCTCTCTTGCCCTTGATTATTCCGGCCCGAACGCACCGACTCCCATCATTTCACTCAACCGTGCGTCCGGATGTTGCTGACAGGAAGATGAGACCTCTGATTGCCTGAGCGTCTCTAGACGTAGATGCGCACTCTCTCTGCCTCCCTCTCTTTCTCGTGACTTAGGATTTTTGCGCGCCGAGTTCACCAGCGCTTTCGAGAAACAGCCCCGACCCCCCCCCCCCCCCCCCCGCCCCCCCCCCCCGCGTCCATGAGACCCGGTGATCGCGGCGACTCGTCAGAACTGAAATGACGGTGAGTCACCTCGTGTGGTCGTCCGCACCGACCCGGTGACCCACATTTGCGAAACGGTCGTGATTGCGGATGACAACACAAAGTGTTTATGGGCCGGCGAGTGACTGGCTCATCTCGAGCCGTAACATTACACAAGAAGTGGACCAGAGTTTTTTAAAAAGAGGCTTCCTGAATGAAAGGCACCACACAAGAAGCGCTTCCATCAAAAGCGGATTTGGATCCATGACTAAAAACGCTGCCACTTATTGGAATACGGACTCGATTTGTCCCGGTCTGCGCAGCGCTCTCGCGCACTCGCCGTCGGTCTGCCCGCCGACTTCCCACCGTTGTTACGAAATCTGTGTCTCTGCACATGAACATGGAGCGTGGCCGTTCCTACACGCGCACACATGCCGCGCAAATACATTCAGCAGATGGGCCAAAGCAATGCATATTCATTTGTTCCACGAAGATCACACGAGTCCTAATCAAATGAAGGGGGAGTGAGTAACACCGCACCGCGCACAATAGACGGCCGATCCACGTATGTCACGTTCACGCTTCGGAGATCTCCGGGAAGATCTAGGTCAACTCTCACACTTCATAATATGGACATATTATATATAGACGTAGCGTTGGCCATTATTGCCAACGCTGTTGTCATCTTCATGCATATTCTCTCATATTGCCGTATTGGTTGTCCGTTCATATTTTTTTTTTAAAAGGTGTAGTGTCTAAGATTTCGGCCATTTTTGTCACTTCGAAAAGTATCACAAATTGACATCTGCATGAATCTGTAACAGCCGAAATGTTTTTTTTTTTTTCCCCGGTTCCCCTGTTAGGGAATGCGCACGCACGGCTCGGACCCAAATGTCGGAACGTGGGCTCAAGAGTCATTCTCCCTCTCGTGAAAAGACAAAACAAAAGAGGAGCTCCGCGGCCCGCGAAACTAATAATCAGAAGTAAACGGAAACAGAAACGTAATCACGAAAATCTAAACTTGGCTCGAGCAGGAGTCGTCAATAGTGCAGAGTGATCGAGCGCTGACGAGACACGAGCGGCGCACGGACACAGGACGATTCCGTTCGTGCGCACAGTTCCACGCACAGTTGTACGCGCACGCACACTTGAAAGTGTTGGGAGATCAACGCACCCCCCCTCCCCTCCCTGCAAATGACAGCGACACACCTCTCGACACCGGCTGAAGGAGACGAAGGTAACGGGCGAGAAGGTCGCAGAGAAGAGGAACAGCCTGAAAGACGGGAAACTTAGAATTGATAGAATGTAGAGTGTGGGATCTGCCCCACGCACAGATCACAGGAGCGCACCATGACTCAGCAAAATCAAAGCCACGCGAACAGACTTCAAAGTCAAAGTTACGGGACGCGTGGACGATCACAGGGCACGTCACTGACATCATATATACAGCCTGATCAATACATGAAGTACATAACTCTGATACTGGGACTGAGTTCACTGACTTTATCTGTCGGTGGCACCTCCACTCATCCATTACGCACAGACGGAGCACTTTGATACATGTATATGTATATATATATATATATATATATATATGTATGAGTATATATATCATGTGTGTGTGTGTGTGTGTGTGTGTATTGATGGAATTAGACTTCTACAGTAGAATTCTAGATTCTTGCAAAATCCAAAGCTTGATCTGTGACTCCCTCCGATTGAAGACCTCATTTGTTGAGTGGGAGGATTTAATCGATGGCCTAGTTTGAAAACGATTTATGCAATTCCACCTATGATCAAAGAAAAACGTTCGTCTCCCAAATAAAGAGCCGAAGAATATCTCAAGATTTTCCGTTTCAAAGAATCGCTCGACCTTCGAACGAATTGCTGAACCAAATGGAAATGAGAAATTAAATTTCTTTTTAAAGGAAAATAGTGGTGAGGAAAACTTTGCTATCATAGAAACCTCTCGAATATACAGTATCTTCATCAAATTTGAATATAGTACAGTATTATATATATATATATATACATATATATATGATACTATATATATATATATATATATATATATATATATATATATATATAGTATACAAAAAAAGTCTCCGTCTGTGCACATGAATATGGGATATGGCTGTTTCCATGTGTGCTTACATGCTGTGAAAAACATATATATATATCCACGTGTATAATTGGAATTGGATAACTACTACAATGTCTATGTGTGGCTAATAATAATCATGATAACGATACGAAGAAACAAGGGAACGGCCTCTTTCGAGGGAGAAGCCCAAACGAAGCAGTGAACAGCCCTTCAATGGTGAGTGGAGCAGCACAAGGGTTCACGGTCACCTCATCGATAAATGATAGAAAGCACATATCAAAGCGCAGCGCTGCACTTACACACATGCTCTTCCAACGCTTCGGATTCAGACTCGCGGGATCACATGACAACACCAAGAGGATGTGAGCTGTGTAGCCAGGGATGACTCCTCTTGTGTGAGAGGAGCATGGCGTAACCTTTGAATTAATGAGACCACCCTCACACATACATATATATATATACCCTGGGATATGATGTCATCTTTAACTTCAAGTTGAAACGCCAACAAATTAAGCGTATATGCTTTCATTAGACAGTGAACTCTGGGCAGACAAATGAATGCAAATGATTCAGTGGATTAGTGGAAAAGGGAAAAAGGGAAAAAGGCATTGACTGATCCTGTTTCATCACAAAGATCTAAATATAGAACGCTACCACTCCCTTGGCAACGCGCCATCAATTAGTCTGATGAGAAAAAAGTGTGACACTCCGGTGTGTCACCTCCAGCTGAGTATCATATGTCACAGGAGGTATACGTTTCTACGATTGCGATGCGTTTCTACGGTTGTTTAAACAAAAACGAACTAAACAACCTCTTACGTGAGCCTTCTCAAATTGCTTCTAAATCTTGCACACGCTTCCTTTAAGGGCAACTTACACTGCAGTTTTATATTGTATTCTCTCTCTTCCTCTCTCTCTTTAAGAAGCTTTCTATCATCTATAGCAGGGGTGTTTCGCTCATTTGAACCAAGGGCAACATTAGCATGACGGTTGCTCTCAAGGGGCCGGTTTCAATTGTGGGACTAAATCTAATTACTACCAAGCACGGTGTAAAATAACCGTCCTCATATTTGATTACTTATTCATCTAATATTCATTTGACATACGAATATTGTATATTGCATTTCCACACATGTTAAACCTGTGAACACACTGAATGTATTGCTACGTATAAACAGGCACATGTGTAATTCACTGGAGTTCATGGGCAATGGTTGCTTTAGACCGTTGTTTTTAGACCAACATGCGCCTTTAAGCTCTCGTGGGTCACATCAACTGATCTCGCAGGCCACAAGTTTGGCACATGTGATTCATCGGTTCAGGCGCCTGTCACTCAAAACAACAAGGCAGCGACTGAAGTTTCCTTTTCAGGCTGATATCTTACAGCAGGATACAAACAAGACCCGTCACTGTTAGAGCACAAATCCATGCCGAGGCCAAGCAACACGAACCATGTCAACCATTTCCATAATTCATGCTCCCATATCGGCGCTGACATCGTCATGTTACTCAGGTAATAATAATCATTTCAAGAAATGGTCCCAATTTGCTGGGTCAGCACCAAATGATGTACAGGGGATGAAAAAGAAAAACATGTTTACCACACCACTTTTCAGCGGCGCCCGCGTTGGAGCACATGTAATACAGACCGTTGAAAGCAGTGTCAACAAGTTTGGCTCCGGAGCAACAGAAGACGTGAGGAGTCTGATAATAACGTCGAAGTTGCCGAGGTGAGTCACGGCGGAGATTCGTGCATCACGGTTCGGTCTCTGAAGACTTTGGAGGCTGAGAGCACATTTTCCCAAATTAAATCTAAAATAACAAGAATGGGATGGTAACTGCAGTGTATGATGATTTCATTCACTTTTCAGTGCTGCTGCTGCTGCTGCTGCTGCTGCTGCTGCTGATGCTGGTGCTGCAGAGATCCCCATGAATGCACGCTTTGTCTACAGAAGAGGTCTTAGGACGTTTACGTTATATACGCGATACAGAATCGATCGCAGCGCAGTGACCTTTCAAAAGTCGGAGCACTGTTGTTCCCTCCGGCTCAAAGACACGGCCCCGTTCCACAAGCTCCACACATGACAACGGCCCGTGGTATAACTCAAAGGCAGCATTCAACACGTAGTTGAACGCTCCAGCATTGTCCCCCTGACAAGATGAATGAAGGGACCACCACCCTGGAAGGGGTCTTTGGCCATCGTCGGGAAACGAGCAGAACAGACAGGGAGAGTTGTTGAGCAGAACGGGGGGTAAATCGAATTTGCCACACTGGTGTTTTAAAATTTGTTGCACGTGCACTTTCAAAACAGTCACGCGGGAGAGTTTGACGCACAAACTCCAAACGGGACACAGCATTCAATTGTGTACAATTCCAAAACGACAAGTTTAAGGGGAAGTGAGGTTCACAGTTTGCCGTGGGGGATTAGATCCCGACCGATTGGTCGGTCAATGACAATCAACTGGATCTTAGTTGTGATGATTCCAGTCATATCTGCGACCTTTGGAGTTATTCTACAACTTCGGATTTGTTGTTTTCAAAGTTTGTTTGTCTCTCGTGTGGACGATTGTCTCAAATTCACCTCAATCCGCTCCCGCTCTCGGCAGAGCTGAGATGTGCTGAGTAAGGAAAACACGTTTCCCTGTACAATGAAATGATTTGCTGTCCACGATGAATGCCAAGTACAAGTAACAGAGAGGAGGGTATAAACGAGATACATACAGTAAGTAACCACATAAAAGTATAAACATAATACAAATCGATGTGTAAGTATGATGATGGCCCAATTACGCCTCATTTGTTGAATATCGGTTTTGCCCAATCACACCATAAACTATATCTACTGCCTGTGCTACATTCCAATGAACTCCACTTAATTTAGCATCTTGAATGCAAAAATACAAATAATAAGGGATTCTGCGTTACAGTTATTGCAGGTTAGACACTCAGAATGGGCCGTGATGCAAGTGATGTTCCGTCGGTTACGATTCGCAACTTGGTGGCACTGCATTTTTGCAATTCATTTCAGTGAAACTTGTTCATTTCAATAACCCAAACTATTGGTATCAGCAATTTTTTAAACCCCCAAATAACGGCCTCCATCCATTCATTCATCCATCCATGCATCCTTAACTGCCTATCCAAGGGGGGGGGGGGCAGCTCCAGCAGAGGCTGCCAAACTCTGCGCATTACCGTGGTCCATTCCGGCGGCAGCTCTCCGCAGAAAAGCACACGATACGTAATCACAACCGGACGTAGCATCATGCTACAATTTGAGCCCTCGTCTCATTGACTTAGCAGCACGAGCGCGGCTCGTGCTCACGTATTAGCGCGAGTGCACATCTGCTAATGCGTGTCAGCTATACCCCATCGATCGATCGATCAGTCATCCATCCGTTCCACCTTTCGCACAGTGTCACGCGAAGTACGTGGTGATAAAAACCGCAACCCAGCCTCCACCTCCAAACCCCTCACCGAGATCAGCAACAGGAAGTGAGGACAATAACAACATCCTCAGTTCCTCGGGCTTTGGGCGCGAGAACACCAACGACCCTTGAAGGAAACGAAAAAGAGTCAAAAGATTGATAGTGGATGTTTTGTCACGGATTGAATACGAGAAACCGTTTTTGTGCTTTTTTTTGGACAACTAATGTTGAAGACAACCGTCTCGTCGGCAGTGTAGTTGTCCACTTATTGACCTGTCCAACGCAGAAAAATCAAGGACGTGGACAGTGGATTGAGAGGACGCAGGGAGGATTCACGTAACTGGAGAGTTAAAGATTTTCTGTGTGTGGACAAATGAGCCACGTTTCAATTGATGGATTTCAATTTGTATCATCAAAAAATATGATGCCAAAATAAGAACGGAGATTTCATGTGGTTTCCAGCGGCGAGAAAATGGGACACGACTCGTCACGACCAAAAGGAGCGCAGAGAGTGTAATTAGGAGAGGAGTCTGTGTCTCTACGCGAGGAAAAATGGGGGGCTAGTAGCTTTCGCTGGTGGCTGGACTCGCCTAGCAACCGAGAATACGGCGAGCACCAAGTGATGCAGATCACGGTTGTCGTGGCGATGAGGTGCGCGTAAAAGTTTTTTTTTTGGCCACAAAATCTTTTTCAAGTTTTTTTGCGGCTTGGGTGCATTTTCCATTTGCGGGACGTTGCTTGATATCTGTGTCTTCACGTTGCTGCTTGGAGGGCGCCAGCATTTGTTGTTAGCTTTGTTTGTTTGTTGTTTGTGTTTACAACTTCTCATGTTGTGTTCAATGACCGAGCAGATTCGAGTTGCTATCATTCGTTAAAGTCATAAACCTTTCACTTCAATACACAAACCTGCTGGACAGTTACACATGTGATAATGTCTCCTCACACACACACACACTCACACACACACACACACACACACACTTACATGAGTGCCAGGCCGAGGTAGTTGGCTGTGCTGCCCCAGTACATGGGATTTTCGATGAGGTTAAAGGGGAATCCCGTCACCTTCTCGTCCATCAGGATGCCAAAATAATCACCTGGAAAATACAAGCAGGTATCAAGGTCATTTTAAAGGTACAGTGTGAGGGATTTAGAGCAGGGATGTCAAACTCATTTTAGTTCCGCGGCCATATTACGGCCCGATTTGCTCCAACTCAGCAATTCCAGGCAGCACGGGCTCCCCCTAGTGTCCTGACATGGCAAGTGCAGGTCAATAAACCACCATCTTAATATCTTCACTATAAATGTTCCACTTTGCAAAATCATCACCTAGGCCGGATTGCAACCTCCGGCGGGCAGGTTCCGGCCCGCGGGCCCGATGTTTGGCACCTTTCTTGTCGTAAGGTTGCATGTTAAAGCTGAATACCCCTGAACTCATACCTCTGCTCAAAGCATGTTGGGGTCCTCGGCAATTAGTAACAAACATGGAGGTCTAACATCTAAAATGATTCATAATGTAAATATAAAGAGCTACCAAAAGGTAATGAAAGCAACAATACCTATATATGTGATCATTAATAATTCTATATCGTATGTCTTTACAGGATTTTTTTTGCCTGGGCCTGTGATAGAATCTTTCAATTTTGACGCAAAAATAATGTTTTATTACCAAAGCCGACTAACTTTAGTGTTCGTTTTCCTTATTTGGCGTTACATGTGCCTGGAGCCGAGCCAGTCGGTGAGAGGCGAGGAGCACCTCTGACCATTCAACGATTTGGTCTCCAGACTCCAGTTCGACAAACGGTTCCTGTGGACGGGGAGTCCGCCGCAAACTCGGCGGACTGTTTCACACCGTTGCCATGGTTGCGGCTCGTTCGCCGGCCGAGA
Organism: Chascanopsetta lugubris; assembly: GCA_016785325.1. NCBI lineage: Eukaryota > Metazoa > Chordata > Actinopteri > Pleuronectiformes > Bothidae > Chascanopsetta > Chascanopsetta lugubris. The sequence continues at coordinate 12,962 of JAFBJT010106795.1, read as the reverse complement.
TGTTTTGTTTCGAGCTCAGACGAGACGGTGCTCTGTCTGCTTGTTATGCCACAATCACTTTTGCCAGGTTGCGGACAAAACAGCGTCAGATGCTGCAGTCGGAGCGTCTACGAGCTGCGGGGGAACGGGAGCTTGGCACCGCATGGCCTTGTTATTGCTGGACCGCCACGCTGATCCACCGTCACATGGCTGTTACTGATGTCAACAACAGAAGCGGAGACGACCGCATGTGAAACCACACTGCAGCAAGAAAATATTCCCCGAAAAAGACATTATTGCAACTCTAGACCACGTGATATCACGCCTGTTACAGAATACGTTGGTGGACTGGCTTCTGAGTGGTTGTTTCCATTGGAGACTCCCCGATCCACTTGGGCAGAGTGCGATCTGGCAGCAAGACTCAGATACAAACTCTCCTGGTGCTCTCATGATATTATGTGATTTCCATTTACAACTGGAGCTGGAAAAGCCACATCACAAGATTCCAGACTCAGGTCCTAATGACATGAGCATATAAACAGAACACACAACTGTCACTTATCCTGGCAACCAATCTTCGGTGGTTGATACAGAGCGTATTTCCGAGCACAGTTTGGTGCCGCTTCGAAATTCTGTGGATTTCACGTGTCTTTTTGTTTCGGTATTATTTTCCACTTTGACGGCATGGTGATGTTGAGGGACACCCAGTGGAGATATAATATAATCATATATAATAATAATAATAATCCTTCTCTTTCAAGCATGTGGGAGAACCAATGGGAATCTCAATAGTACTCAATTGTCCATTTTGGGCCATTGTAAAAACATGCTGGTGTCTCCATGTCGAGGGCCCGAGCCTGTTATAAATATAAAAAGCTAATTTTATGGATATTAAAACAATTGTTGATATATTTGGATTATATTATGATGATGTGTCAATAGCATCAGGATAATTATTTTATATAGATATTTCTCAAATTGCACTTATTTTAACCAAAATCTATCACACTGGACCCTTGACACTATTATGATGGAGGGCAAATTAGTATTACAGCAATAGAAAAAAAGACATATTGACTTGCATGGGCTGTATATGTTTTAGGAAATTGCACTTTTATTCTCTGCTTACATTTATGTCTATATGACAACTCAGTTCTGTTCTTTCTGCCTGTATTGATGATGTATGATTTGAGAGTTTATGGTGGTTTACAGTTCTCAGTGCACATCACACTCTGAACAAAATGGCAAATTATATTTCAAAAAATAACTAAGTCATTTTTCGACAAAGTTTATTTGAAATTCTGACTGTTCTTTAAGTTTGTTTCTCCTAGAAATGAAACTTAGCAAAGGAAGTCAACTGTTATTCACATTGTTTGCTTTTGCGATGGTGTCAGTGAACATTTACGTTTCCCCTCCAGATGTCAAATAAAATTCATTTTCATCTCAACACTTTTATCACTTTCATAATCCACACAGACGTAACAGTTTCATTAATGACTAATATGAGTGGGTGTGTGTGTGTGTGTGTGTGTGTGTGTGTCTGTGTGTGTGTGTGTGTGTTGAGTCATCCAGCAGTAGGGGGTCTTTAGCCCACAGTAATGTTGGAGGCAACTGAACTAGGGCACTTCTTATTGTAACCTGAGCATTTTACTACGGCTTGCTATGTAATAAGTTACCCAAATATTGTCCATACACACAAACACACACACACACACACACACACACACACAATCTGACCCATTTACT
>JAFBJT010106795.1:0-11189 GCA_016785325.1 Chascanopsetta lugubris | reverse complement strand
ACACACACACACACACACACACACACACACACACACACACACACACACACACACACACACACACACACACGCAGGTTTCCAGCCGGTTTCCGACCTGCTGAATTGCATGTGGTCTCGCTGGCCCTGTTTTCTGCCAGTGACAGGTTGTTAATGCCTGAGTTATATAACAATTTTCATTATGAATGCTCATTTAAACACTGCAGGTGGGGCGGGATGAAGAGAGATTATATAAACAAATAAGTATACGGTTGTGAACAGGAGGGTCGCTGTAACTGGCCTTCAGAACAATATGTTAACCTCATTTCTGACCTCAAAGTGATGACAAAGCACGGCATTCAAATGTGAATGCCCAAAATGACTTTTCTTTTGCTCTGCTTCCACATCACCGATGTTGAATTGTGGTTATGGAAATGGGGGTGATGACCGCACTGCGTCTATCCTGTAGAGGCTAGAGAAGCAAGTCTGCGATCGGAGCATGGATCTGGAGCCAGCTGGTCCACAGCGCATTAAGACGATGGCTGATTTGATTGTGCCGGACCTTTGTTTGTGCCCCTGTGCCATCATTTGGAATCATCAGGTCACGGTGACTCAAGGGGATTACTATAGAACAAATAGAGACACGGCGAATCACAACACACACCCACAGGCTATATACCCCCGAACGGGTGCGTACACGTTTGTGGGCGTGCACGGAAACACAATTCTGCAAGACATTTCTCTGTTTGTGGAAATGCTGAAAAAAACGGAAAAAAAAAACACAGAGCATCCAAAATATCAATTAAGAACAAGTATTCAGTGGTTTCTACACTATTACACTGACGGTGACCAATGAGGGAAGGTCATGGGGTATCACTGGTAGCTAATGTATATCAATGCATGCGATCGGCGATCTCTTTTACCATTTACGTGAATCAATAATTGTCCCTCTCCTTGTTTTAGTTTCAATGCAGTTTACACACCTATACATTTCTAAATGTTGAATTTGTTTTTTCAATACATGCTTCGATGTTTATGACATAACACGGACCCTGCCACCAATAACAACTTTGTAGTTAAAATGGTTCCCTGAACTAGTATTTAGAAAATGGCAACGATAGTTAATCTACATATAGAGATAAGATGATGTGGTTGAAAGTTACCCTGTGCTCGAAGGTGCTCATGCTTAGAGCAGCAGCACTGATGTAATTAGAGAGCAACTCTCTGCTACTCACTGACAGTGACCGTTGGTTGTGATGCTTTCTTTGTGTATTTTCTAGTTTTGTGAGTTGCGCTCTCCCCAATTTAGCTCTATCACAAAACCTTTGACTCTGTATCCTAACATTAAACCAACACACAGATATATATATATATATATGTCTGTGTGTGATTCATTTGTGGTAGATATGCGGATAATCTGTATGCTAATGATCCTGACCACCAAAATGTCACCCAGAAACATCCCATACTCAGCAAAATAACTCATCATCACAGATTAAAACAGTAAAACTAGTGTCTTGTGTGATAACGATTGAGAGGGGTACATTTAAAAAAAACAAAATAAAACATCCTGCATAATATACCTTGAAGAAACTACAAAGTTTCATTCACTGAACTTGTGCAATTCATTTTACAACCCTCAGCGGCTCACTCGCTACTTCTTCCTTAGTCAAAAACAAATGATAGAATAATGTGAATGAGCTCATTGGACCTAAGAAAAGGCATCCTAAGCTATTTAAGAGCTTATAAAGAAAGACTGCCGTCTCATGAATCTCTGACACCTAATCATTAGCTGATGCATCTCTCCGGAGACGAATGCATTGCTGTTGCTCCATGTCGCTCCTGAGGAGAAACCTCGCTCAAGTTTCGTGCTTTGTGGACTTTGGTGGACAAAGCACGCAGTCCGATCGGTCAGCTGCTAGACGTGCATATAAATCAGACTCTCGTTCAAAGACGTTCACACCACCTCCTGCCAATCCCCATCACCTTCTGTTGCTCAGGCTGCCTCCCCTCTGTCATCACATTTGCTGGTTAGCGGGGACGGAGTCACGGACCGAGGACTGTTTCAGTGCAATGATGAACAACAATGGTGCAAGGGCTGAGACAGTGAGTGAGGATCCCGGTCGTGACTCACTTTCGTGACTGACCTAGAAACTCAAACGAGCGTTTGCCAGTTCGTCAAACCCGTGCTGGTCTGGATCAGTGCAGAAAGCAACAGAAAAGCAACATGTTTGTCTCAGGGGGGCAGATGCCAGCATATTCGCATGCACCATATGTGCAGACACAATTATGTTCCTTTACATAATTGTACAGAATTCAGTAATTCCATATAAACGGATACCAATCTGTTCACATGCAATTCCTTTGAGTCCTTGTTAGGCTACGGCGCGTGGGTCTACAGTCGCACGTGATTACAGAACTGTTTTCTATTTTTTTTTTTACCAAAATAAACTAGTTCGAAAAGTGGGATTACATTTCAGACATTAACACAATTTGCAAAATCACCGTGTCCAATCCACAAGTACTAAGTACTATTATGAACTGTGTGCGCACAATAACTTAGTTACTATAAAGTGCTCATGCAGCGAGGTAATAAAGACTAATGCATTGTCATGCAATAATAACAATTGCCCATGCAATGATGTGGCAATAACAACCGAATGCACATGTAAAATATGTATAATAATACGTAGTAATGAGTAGCATGTACTCTCAATAATGAGAGTACATGACTACTACGATAATGTGAGAGCCTGGTGATAACCAATTAGCGATCTACCAATGAAAACCTTGTACTCACACACTGATGCAGTGATGACCACCATGAGTTAGTACCGACTACCAGGGCTCTCCCGAAAGAATGAAACAATGGCGCTGCGCCATCGTACCGCAGTCTTAGCGCCATCCTACCAATTTTCAGATTTAGGGTGTTACGCAGCGGATCGACCACACAGACGCACACAGACACAATCGCGCTCGTTCACGTGAACAGCGGGCTGGGAGCGTGCGTCAGACAGTAATAGCTCAGTTCCGATCATGACTGTTGTCATTTAAAGAAACACATCACTTCTACTCCCCATGTTTTTTTCTCAATCTACCTCATGACATCATCAAACTCCTCCATCCTTGTTGTGATTGAGAGACCAAAGGAAAATAAGAGGTTGAAAGCCTTCCCTCTGCTATACCCACCTAAGAATGTTCCGGTGAATCCCAGCGCGAGGAAGCTGCTGACGACCAGGAGAGTTCCCACCACCATGAGCACCACCCCAGTGTAGAAGATCTCTGTCCTGTCCATCACATCCCACCTGGCCTGGGCCTTCATTGCCACAGTCATGCTGCAATGAAAACAACACAGGCAAAAACAAACCCATTAGATCGTCCATTCAGCAAAACCTATATGATCCATTAAGATGATATTTTTCCTGTAAGCACTCGTCCTTCACACAGAAATGGTCAATGTGATGGATAAAAAGGAGAGACACACAAAAGCAAAATTAGGTCAATGAGGGCAAGAGGGAAGTGTAGAGTTCATTGTCCTTGCACCAAGTTCAAATGAATTAAATCTATTGAGTTTAAAGATGAAAACTGCACTTATGGATACAGCTATTTTGTGCCATTCGAGAGGAAAAAGAGGAAAATGCCAGTGATGTCCACATAATGTCAATAAACAAACATCGGGCAAAAAGATCTCTATGTACTAGTTTTTGGTTGTCAATCCACATCAGGACAAAGTAAAGACGCAACGCACCTTTCTGCACTAGTTTTAGGTTTGACTTTTTAAGTTAACTTTAATACAGAGATGACTTCCAGTTGCCATTGTGTTTTGTTTTGCTGGTATGAATGTGGTCTTTATAGAATTGGAAACGGGAGAGGCATGGACTCAATCCACATCAGGACAAAGTGCAATGCACACAATGCACCTTTGGTGAGCCGGTTCTGACTGGCTGTCTGAGCGGACAACTTCACTAAAGTAAGCAAACAACAAAGTATGCTAATTCTCCGAAGCCCTCAACAACAACAACACCACTAGATTATTGTCTGACCTTTTTGTCAGCGGGATGACATCATTGTGAAACCATTACGAATCACTGTTAATGCCACTGAATGAGTTTCATTGTGTGATCCCTCTTTGGAAAGGGGTTTGCTTAGGTATGGGCTTATAATTGATTAGGCAAGATTTAGTGAAGGATCACAGCTTATGTCAAAATGTCCTCATTGCGGGTGAAGAGCCTCATTGTGATGGACGGCCTCCAAACAAGAGTCAGATGCTTTATTTGACCCGTCTAACCATCTACGCAACCGTCTGCCTGTGCTGGATTTGTTGCTCTGTGATATTGAACAACAATTCAACTCACTTCATCAACCACATAGCCTAGTTTAGGGCAAGTTTTTAAAATTTTTTAATTTACTTTGTGCAGCTGAGGGAACAAAAATCAAATGAATAAATACAACTTTTTGTAAAATCAAAGCAATGAGCCTGTTGTGATAATGGGTTGGTTGGGGAGGTGATCAAGGCTCAGAACAAGGTCGTCCACTGACGCAGGAATCTGTCTTTGTGTTCAAATGTTCTCGGAGTGCGAGTGGATGAAGATAGATAGTGGATGTATCTATGACCGTGATAGTCAAGCCATGCCAATGGAGCAAAAGTGCTGACTGGGAGAAAATGACTTGTAGGAGCGGAATGAATGTCACTAACGAGGTCAATCTGACATCTTGATGTCATACGTATCTGTGATACAGTGCTCATCACGGAGCACAGTGAACTGACATCAGACAGCAGGTAATATGACCCTGGGGAAAGTTTTCCTTCAGTTCTAAGCAGAGTGTCGACACCCATGGAGTCAAAGGGCATGATGAGAATACTATGTCATCGTAAATTTCAGGAACATCATGTTACATCGGCCATCTCACTGGTTGCGCTTCGCAACCGCCTCCAAGGTCAGAGTTCAAGGAATTTGGCGTTAGAGGACAGTTCCTGGTGGTAATTTTGAGACATTGAACCATTCCACTGCCAAATCCCACAGGAAAACAATGACAGGGCCTGAACAGAGCCCTTGCTCTGCAGATGACATATGATGTTTCAAGAGTGAATGGATGAACAATCCAGCAAGATACTTGAAAGGGATACTAGTCAAAGGTACATTTAGCAGGACTTGATGACTCTGGGCAACAGCACTGGGGCAAATCGTCCATGCATGTACTATACGGTTATTGTGAACGGGGAGGATATGTGCTCAAACATTATGTAATTGTCACAGGGACAATGACCCAAATCAAAAAGCCAAAGCCCAGATGTAAACCCCATACATATATATGGAGACACATAGAGATGACAGGTGACGTACTAGGTGCAATAGGTGTAACTCGGATTGGTTGAGGTATTGACGCAAACTTTCTTCTTTTGGTCTTCGAGGTACAGTATGTCTTTCTCAGATTGCAATCAAAACCACACAAGGGCTGTAAGCATGCAGCTTGTGACTTTAGCACAACACACTGTCTGTTACACTGTTGTGCCCATTCTGACCACAGCCTGCAAAAAATAAACTGGTGAATAGAAACACAGCCTTTCAACATCTACCAACATGTTCTTATTTAGTTCTTTCAAAGTTTTGTGATTGTTCTACATTTCTGGCTCAAAGGAATGGGAAATGCATTTATTCACGTTTGGATTGGGAAATGAGTGTCAGCTGACGTGGCACATTCCGTACGCTACATTGCTTGCGTGGGACAAAACTATTGTAGGTAGATACATATACGTGAGCTGTAGTGATGATTAAATGCATCATGTTTGTTCTTTAAAACATTCTGAATGTCCCAGTCATCAAATGTTGTATTTTGTGAGCGTATGATACATTCTATTCCATGAGGAATAATGGCAAGACGTAATGGAAATTTGAAAATCACATTTTTAAAACGCATTATCTTAAATACAATGTATTCATTCTGAGGGTTCCCTATCAAAGCTATAACTGGGCAACCTGATATGCATGTCCCATCCCTATCAATAGCTATATTACATTTTAAAGGTGCAGTGTGTACGATTTGGTGATATCTAGTGGTGAAGTTGCATGTTGTATCCTCACCCTTACCCCTCTGAGCATGCAGGAGAACCTATGGTCGACTTCAATTGCCATTAAAACTCAGAAGATGTTATGTTATGTTATGTTATGTTCACTCTGGGCGACTGTAAAAAACATGGTGGCCCCCGTAGAGAGGACCCGCTCCACATGTAAATATACATCAATGGGCCCATTTATGGGTAAGTGGAAAAACCTAAAATATTTAGGTGATTATGAATTCATTAAAATGTCTGGATGTAATTGTTTTGTAATATTTTTGGAAGTGAGTAAAGGGGCTGGGATTTTACACACTGCACCTTTAAGCAGGAGGTTGAGGTTGTGTCGAACAAATTAAAATCTGTAAATGGAAACACATGAACCAAACCTTCACATTTACTTACGTGTTAGTAAAAGCCATGCAAAGATAACACATATGTAGTTGGACATGTACTTAAAAATTGTTAAGCCCTAAAAATTTGGAACTTGAATGAGGACTTCATTGTCCTATAAGACGGCCAACGGAGGACTGGTGTTAAAAGCACCTCTAATCTTACAAATGATGATAGAACACACACAGGTGGCAGGGCAGATGTAGCTTTGTGTGTTCATGTGTGCGCATTAACACATTTATGGGCTGCTGTCTGAAAGCTCTGTCCTTCCTGAAGAGGAAAATGGCTCCCAGATAAAAACCAGGTTTGGGGTTAATTACAGAAAACTGGGTTACAAAGTCTGTGCTCTGAGTCCTATGGGGTTTGTCCGTTGTCAAAGGGACCAGGAAGTGTAATGTGATGAGGCGCGTTGCTCCACAATGTCGTACACAAAGAGCAACACAAAGGGCGACTGCTGAGCTGTGGTTGGACATACTGCTGGGAATTGGATTGGAAAGGAGATGAGAAAGGGGGTCTTAGGTGGGAAGATACGGGCAGGTGGTCAGTAGGTGAACTACTGACCTCTGGATGTACCATAACACGCGGTGACAAGTTCCTATTCATGTCGAATAGAAGAAAACCGCCTTTGGGTCATTGCTTACGTAATTATTCCTCTAAACATCTTTTCAGGACAACAAAACTGTGTCAATTGTGACTGTTGGGTCTGAAGTGAACAAAGGATGGATGCGTGGATGTATATCGGAAGCAGAAAAGCCATACATTGCTCTATCTAAAAAATATATATATATATATATATATATATATATATATATATGTAGAATATATGTTACCCGGACAGCCTAACTTTAGAGATGTGCTGGAGGAGGAAGTCGATAAAGGTCAGGAATGGAAGGTGATGCGTGGGAGTTACACAAAGTCACTTCCACTGTGCGGCGCTCTGCAGCAGAACACACAGAAGTAAAAAGAGTTGCAAGTGGAGCAAGGCTTCAAATTTAACATAACCACAATTTGGTATCAAATGATGGGCTTTTATATATGTATGATTCATGGTATCCATTTGCATGGGTTTATGACTGCCATCCCTGTAGCCGGCATCGTATCCATTACCCCCAATGTAAAACTAAAATGAAGGTAAGATCGCCAATTCATTAATACTTTTATCTCGCAGGTGTCAACTTTTTCGCGTACTATTACTGAATAGTACTGTATTGCTTTCTAGCATTAGATAACTGTTATCATGATGGGGAAATTTAGGTTAAATCGACATTCTAAAAACGTTGCATTGTACAGTGAAACATGCATCAATACACTTATGCAATACAATAATACTTTGTGGCAACTCGAGTTACAGCAAGCCTGTCCTATTTCTGGAATCGGACCAATTAATTCAGAGAACAACTACGTCTCTGCAGTCTGACCTATCTGCCCTCATAAGCTCTATGCTCTATGCTATCGTGTCAGTTCCCACACACACACACACACACATACACACACACACACATAAACGGTAGGGATAATAATAATAAATAATAATAACTTAAATTTTTATAGCGCCTTTCAAGAGACCCAAGGACGCTGTACACAGAAACAAACAGAAGAGACCAGCACAGACAAACACAATAGATAGGTCGGCGCAGACGCTAAAGGCCAAAGGATAATGACATGACCTATACTGCTGCTGCACACATATAGAAGATTAAATTCATTAAAACCTTTACTGTCAATTTTGTAACCGTGCCCTTTACCCAAGAAGAAGCACCGGCTCCCAAGGTAAACTCGGCCCTGATGTAGTGTGGCAGGAAACGGCTCTAAATCGAATTGTGTTTGTAAAACCTGCAGAGGTGTAAGTCACCCAGTTCATTTGACTCCCTCCAAACTTATATTTAGGGATTTGATAGCTTTGCTCCAGTTGTGTCACAGTTCAGTACTTGCTGCACCGGGTTGGTACAGCCTGTGATATAAGCTGTACAATAGATTGGCATTGCGCTCTGTTATGACATGGATGTTCCCTGAGGATGACTGTTCTAGACGTTGTTGATGCCCTGACCTTTCCACCAGCTCCACGAGGAGGTCACTATTTCCACTCATGCACTGAAATAGAATTTTCGTTTTCCCGCAGACATCAAATCTCCATGTTGACTTTGGTGTACATACTTTCATTTGATCCTCGAGTTGATGCCGGACATTCATTGACCGTCCACTGTATCTAGAGGTGAAGTGGCATGTTGTATCCATCACCTCACCCTTCACATTCAAGCTCGCAGGAGAACCTAGGGTAGCCCTCAGTTGGCATTAAAGCTCGAAGGAGTGTCCACAGTGAGCTACTGTAAAAGAACATGGCAGCCCCCGTAGAGAGGACCCACTGCTGATGTAAATATACTTTACAGGGCTCATTTTAGGCTAATGTAAAAAAAATATTCAGGTGATAATATACTTGTAAAGAGGTCAGTACATAACTGTTTCGCAATCCTATTTATATATATATATAGAGAGAGAGGTGCACACTGCACCTTTAAGTGATGGGTGGTTTCTGGGAGGGATTAAAGGCCAGTGATTGTCATCTTAGAGGATACAGTATTACTTACGATAAAACACTATAGCCACTCCCCTCAGCACTGACCTCAGACTGTAAACAGGCATAGGAATTCAAATAAGGCTGAACGTGGTTCACAACATCACATCTGCCACTACTATTGTCACGCACCGCCAAGTCTGACAAGTGTATTAAAAAGTCCTATTAATTCATGTCACGTCTTTTCATCTGTCTATTGTTCCCGTCGTCCACTTCCTGTTTGACTTTGGTGACAGCTTCTTGTCTTCCTGTATCGTCTGCACGCTGTCTGCCTCGTCTGCCTCTCTCCCTATATATTCTCCCATCTCCCTCTGTCTGTTGTCAGTGTGTCGTTCATGTGTCGTCAGAACCTCGCGTCACCTTGTTGGACTTTCTTCATGCCCAGTATCTCTTTGTTCTTTGTCCTCGTCTTAGATTATTTCCTTGTATCGCGATTCTCGGAGCTCCTTTTGCTTTTGCATTTTCCTAAGGGTTTAGTTTAGTTTTTGATTTCTCTTTTTGTGTGCGAGCCACGGAGCTCCTTTTCTTTTTTGAAGCCTGCCTGAGAGAATTAAAAACATTGAACTGATCTCTCCATCCTCCGTCTCATGCTTTTGGGTCCAAGCAGTGTGAACCCGTTCCTAACAACTATGTCAATTTGGACGCATTGTACGACCTCTAAGAGCAACTGTTACTACCGTTATGTTGCTTGTGTCAGAAAAGACACACTGTTGCAAGCAGCTTCAAATGTTTTATGTGTAAAATAAAACGGATACAACAGTAAGTGTTAGTGCGTCTTTATAAATAACACAGTCGAGCATTCTAAAAACAGAATGGAATATTACAAGCCCTGGTCCCTTGATTAAGAAATGAGAGCGCAGGAAAACGTCTAATTATATCCGTGTAAATGCATTACGTTTTTTCAGTTCATATTTCTGAATGACACACTGGTGCGTTCATCGTAGACTAAAGACTGAATGGAAGGATACGAGTCTTGGTTCAACACCCTCCAAGCTATTTTTAGGTCTTTAAATTCCCGGCGGATAAAGGAAGAAAGTGGATGCATCACAGTTTAGTGTTTTCATACTTCTCAATGTGTAAATCCCAGTCCACACAACTCATTAGACTCGGTGCCACACTTACACATGGTCAGTTAATTAAAAACGGACTTGGAGCTCTGTTATTGAACGTAATCAGCTAGAGACTGTCATTGCTGTGTGCCGAGCTGATAAAAGTATAAACGCTGTATCCTCTGCGTATCCATCAAACAAACTAGAAATAGATGGAGCAGCTATAAAGAGACAGGAGCTGTCAGTCAGTTAATTGGCAGCCTGTGAATCAGTCAGTGTATAAGTTAGTTAGGCAGCTGTGCTGTACATTTCCTAGTCAATCAGTCAGCTTGTCGCTCAAGTGTCTTACTCCCCTCTGACCAACACAGTACAGAGGGTCATCACTATCGTACTCTATTCCTAATGATACTTGCACAAATGTGCTGAGTCGTGCAATGAGGTTTAGCTATTGTGAGTGTTGCATCATAGAGTTAAATGGACATTCACTATTCATCCAATTACACATCGGGTTTGCACAAACTGTAAATGTTTGCCCACTGGAAAAATAAATAAATAAATATATATATATATATATATATATATTCAATTGTTGAATCTTTATTTATGTATATACTGCTCATTCCCTGAGCGGCAACAACTGCCGGAAAACAAATTCCTTGACAACGTACCTAGCCATTAAAGCTGTTTCTGATTCTTTCTCTTTGATGATGTCACCGTAAGTATAATTTCAGTGTAATCATCAGCTAATCAAACAGCAGTGGGGCCATTGTGAGTGTGTTGTGTGTGTGTGACCACTAAATTATCTTTCTATTCTCTCAACTCAAAAGGACGTTATTGCACAGCATGTACCTTGGCCACTCTATCGCCGGGTTGGATTTTTTTTTTTTATACATTAGCCCGAGTGAACCTGTAGATGATTGATGAGAATAAGAGCAGTCATTGTGCCAACACATTTCATGGTTCACTTGACAGTGGCAGCCAACACAAAACCTCTTTTCAGTATTGAACATTTCAAAGTTGCTGCCTTATGTGTACATGCACTCCAGAGGCTGTTGCTGGTTTTGTCCCTGATCAAGTCTTCAATATGATGTACAGTATGTGTAATTGTCCTGTATGATTATATGGGGGGGGGGGGGGGGGGGAA
>JAFBJT010106794.1:15329-60451 GCA_016785325.1 Chascanopsetta lugubris | reverse complement strand
GGGGGGGGGGGGTAGTGGCAATGTCAAGAATCACAGCGCAGCCAATTTACATGAGTCCAGCTGTGTGTTGCCTGCGCGCCCTATTCATTCTCTCAGGACCCCCCTAATTTGTCTAAGTGCCTGAAGGGACACAATATGTGACACTCTGACGTGGCTCTCCCATGGCCTGAGAGAAATAGAATCAGCATCCACATGACAATACTCTTTGAGTCTAGATGAACACTTGAAGAGCTTTACCATCCATCCAAACACACAAACATTCAGTGCCTCTATGTCAGGGCTGTGGGTCACATCAGTATTATATTCGCTCTCAAGGGGCTGGTTTTAGTTGTGGGACAACATGTGACTACTCTTTACATATAGCAAAATAACTGTCGTCATATTTAATTATTATTTGTTCGTCTATTATCTATTTAAGCTACAAACATTGTATATGCATTCCCATACATGTTGCACCTGTAAACACAATGGATAAATTATATATATATATGTATAAAAGTAGCATGTGTAATTGACTAGAGTTCATGGGTAATGTATGGTTAGACTTATATTTTTAGACAATCATATTTCTTTAAGCTCTCGAGGGCCGCAAGTTTGACACATATGCTTTACACGCATCACTTCCTATACACACACTCATACACTGTTGGGAGCACTTTGGTACAGTGGCTTGCCCAAGGACACTCATGTGAATGGAGGCGATGGGGGTCGAACTTCCAACTGTCTGGTTAGTGGACGACTCCTTCTACCTCAATGTTTTTCTTTTAGGGTAAATTACAAAGACAACATTTCAACATACTTATCTTTTTAGATATGGTGACATAATAAAGAAAGGCGATATGGAAATAAGCCAGCTTCCAACACATCTGGTAACAAATGAAAAACACTATCACCAACAGTCATAGTCAGCCAATTGGAAAGGGGTGGGACTAATAGTGCACAGTGATGAATTCAGCATCGTGGTTTGAATTCAGCATATCTAAGCCACTTTGACAGCTTTTGTCTGGAGGGGTGTGTTCAGCCCCACGCACCCTGCATCAGCAGTCTGTACAGTCAGGGTTTCTCATACACTCTCTCTCTCACACACACACACACACACACACACACACTCCTTCCCCCATCACGCCGGCACAAAGGCCACCCTTTACCCTGACAGCCCCTTCCCCCCATCACTATTACTTGGAGCCGCCCCTCCCCCCAGTGTGAGGAGCAGGTGCTGAGCCAGACTGTTGGTTGAGGTGAAGAGACAACGTGGAATATGGAGGCTCCCCAGAGAGGACCAAAAACCAATCCCCCCCACCCCCCGAACCCACCGCCACCAATACATCCCTGAAGTGTGCCGCCAGCTTTGCTCGAATATAAAAGAATTCAAGTATAAATGAGTTGTGTTGTGGAGAGAGACACATATTTGATTAACGCTGGACTAAAACAGCATTTTTACATACATCCCAGGCATTGTCTGCAGAATGTGGTCCGGACTTTCGTATTCACAATGAAACAGGTTTTTTTTCCATCTTTTCATCCGTTTGACAGCACATCCTCTGCAGGGGAGCGTCAATATTATGCTTACGTGAGCTCCTTTGGATATCCTGTCGCAAATAGTTGGAGTTGGAGGCTCACCGGAAGAAACTAGCCCTTCTGTACAGCCCCTGTGAAAATTCTCTGGAGTTGAGCTCATGTCTGAAGTGAGACAGGCTTTTAAAAGATGGAATGGATGTCGCTCTTTAAGTTAGCATCGAAAAACCCCAAGCGGAAGGGGAGATCCCATCATGAGACCCCAAGAGATGCAGCCAGCATAAATAATATGGACAACATGGAGAATTCTCTTCTGCATGGAATTTTTGCAAAATGAGTCCTCCAACTTCTTAATACATGCCCCCCCCCTCTTATCCCTCCCTTAGGTTTTGTGGAAATGTGTTTAAAGGTGCGGTGTGTACGATTCTTTCACTTCTATTGGTAGAATAAATTGCAACAAAACAATGAAATACTGACTTTTTCATCATCACCTAAATGTATTATCATTTTTTTTTCATTGCCTTTAAATGAGAAGATTTATGTCTACCACAGGTTCTCCTGCATGCTCAGAAGGGTGAGGTGGTGGATACGACATGCAACTTCACCACTGGAGGTCACCAAATCTTACACACTGCACCTTTAAAGGGTCAGCGCGTACGCGCAACTGCTTCTTTGATGACATTTTGATTTCTGTGAGCACAGACTACATATGCTGAATATATTCCTCTGTTGCCATCTCAGTTGTTGCATCAGACAGTCTTTGGGCTATAAAAAGAACAAGTCCATCTGCCGCTGTCAATCCTGCATTACAGCAGCAGAGAGCCACTGAATGTATAAAAACTCCTTTACGTGGATAAGAGCCATCATCTTTTGCCTCTTCAATCTTTTTTTCTACAAATGTGTGTCAGGGCCATGTAGGGCAAAAAACTGAATGACAGGATTGGAGGATTATTTTAGGGAGATAGACATTATTCAATGTGTTGTTGTCCACTGTTTTTGCGGATCAAGAACAATTATACAACTAACAGAGGGAGGGACCTTGCAGGACAGATGTGATTTGTGTAACCACAGAATTGCAATGATAAAAGAAAAAGTACAGTTATGCTTCTGGTTATGCCAGGTCATCATTAGAAATGAGACCCACTTCTCAACTGACCTATACCTGGTTAAATGAGTGAATTTAATGAATGAATGAATAAAAAAATGCCTAGACATAACAAACAATGTTGACTACAGTATGTCGTTTGAAGATGAAGAATGCAAAGTAGCTGTTTATCAAAAGTTGAGATAAGCAATGTCCATAACAAAAGGCATATATTCACTAATAAATTTAAATAAAACAAAAACATTAGAATGGAGAAAATAAAATGTTCCGGAGGCCCAAACTACAGCACATAGGACAGCGCACATATCTGTCTGGTCCCAACAATCCCCTTAAATTCAATCAAACAGCACTAAAACACACGTATCAATGACAGTTCCCTAGATGTGTGGGTATTATTAATTAGGTTAATAAGTTTCCATATGATTCCCCCAGAAAAGAGCTTCCCATGAGGATTCTCACAATTTGTATACTACTCTACTAATCCCTTAATCTTACATGCACATCGGTACTTTTCCAAACCAAGATTCTGTATCTGATATAAAGTATTTTTCTCTTGATGCTCAGTGTCATAAATGAGATCCATGTATTTTACATATTAACCCAAAGCATAATCATGACGTTGCACCTGAAGTGAAGGAACGACATGTCTAATTTCATGATGATAAAATATTCAGAGGTAATCAAACATATCTGACGAATATCAGGGTCATACAATCATCACTGTCAAACATTGTTTTTGTTGAAGAATGTCAGACATTGACAGTCAAAAAATCATACATACACAGAAAAACAAGCCCAGTGTAACATGAGTTGTTTTTATCTTAAAATAAGTTCAATGTGTGGACAGTTTATGCTAAACTATGCCATCGAGCAGTTCAACTGCACAATTTGCCTCAGGACCGCTGGGTCTAATGGTAAGATATGAGTAAGTGCACTGCTCCCTGCTTTTTATTGGATCAGGATGCAGACATTCAATGATGATAATCCACCCTGAGTCAGAGACCACCTGTTCATTCATTTCTGCTACTCTGCTCTCTGCTGCACTCTGCTGGAGACTGACGGAGGCTGCACCCCAAAATAAAGTTCTTACATTACAAATAGTCATAGTAGCCAGAGTGTGAACACCACAACTGCAGAGATGTGTTGTAATGAGCTGTAAATCTATATTTTAGATACACGTAAAATGTATTTCAAAGTAGTAACAGGTGGAGAAGAAATCAGTATGAATATCTTTAGAATCATATGGATTATTTGTGAATAATTAATTCCATCTTATTATTGAATTATATGTACGTTTTAGGTGCATCATTAATTTGTTTACAAATTAATTTGTAGTTTGAGTTGAAACACGTCACGACCTGTTCTTAGTAATGGGCTTCTTTTATAGAATATGAACAATTTGCATATAGTGGTGATTATGCTCTCATAAATATATCAGTATATTCATCTCATGTTCAATAGATCCATTTCAGCCCAGCACAACATATTTGGCCTTTGATGTATCCCTCCTACAATCAACAACAGCTTCACACAACCAAGTGTGAACAATTGTGAGAGACTAATGCGTCACTGCCATTCATCTGGAACCTTCCTGTGAGCACTCCAGTGGCAGCTGCATGAGCCTGTGTGCACCTCAGCAGTACAGACTACAAAGGTCAGATGGAGTCACACCCACTCTGTGGCTGCTCTGCTGCTTTTAGAGCTACAACTCTTGCATGCATTACAAACACATGAACACCTTGTTAAATAGGTCAAACATATCGCCACTCACCATCAAAAGCATCCATGGAGCCCAGGAGTGTGAAAGGTTCAAGCAGAGGAAAATAGGACAAAGAGGTTAGCAGAGTATAAGTGACAACACAAAGAAGAGAAGAAGAGTTGGTTTACAACAGTTTCCTGACAGACAGAACTAGTTTCCTGACCTAAGGGGAGACATTTGTTTTTTTTGTTTTTTTTTAAATCATCTCGTTATGGCGAGATCTTTTCTACAAGGTACAGATCTCTTTCCTCCGAAACAGTCCGAATGACAGATGCCTGCACAGTGTTTACATTATAATATCAATGCCATTTTAATTCAAAATAAAATTAATATTTCCCAGTGTCTAATGAAGTCATACTTTATCTCTGTTGAACCCTTTGTTTACTTGAACTGCTTTCCGGTAACAAATGTATATCATAAATGTCTTAATCACCACCGTAAATCGCGAGTGTCGAAATAAAACATTTTCATTCAACATATCAAGCAATTCAAAGAGAATACTCACATTATCATGGGCATCAAATGTTCTAAGTTTTACAGAAAAAAAGCCAGGAGATATTTCTTTATTGATAATCTGTTTAATTCCGGTCATACTTGATCTCATAATTACGAGATCCATGTCTCGAAATTATAAGATAGTATTAAAAAAAATTAATGTAATATGCTTCCACAAATATGCAAGCTGGAACTGCTTCTATTATGGTCGTAAGGCCTATGTACCTATAAGCCAGTGTGTATGCCAGATTGTGTTCTTGGGAAAGATGCTTACTATGAAGCAAACTCCGCCTAAGAATACTGACAGTGAACGAGCGATTAAGTTTATAGGTACATCTTTCCAGCTGAAATAATACTGAAATACGACACAGACAAACCTGTGGTTTCTTAATACAGATGTGTGTGCCGTCTGTTTAGTTTTTGCATAACTTACCTATTGCAAACTGCAGCAACATAATGGCTCGTATTGAGGTTACATTCATCAGTGAATGGTTTAGTAAATATCAAAGATTAATTTAAAACCACAAACAGTACAGAATATTTACTGACAGAGAATCAGAAAATCATAGCATAATAACCTATAAACGACAGCTTTTTTGTTTTGTTTTTTTGTGCAAAAAGTACGCATTCTGAAAATGTTGGCATCTTTTTACCAAACATTATGAACAATCAAGCAGCAGTGCTCCCTGTTGGACATTCACTGCAATTGTATCACTGTTCATCAACCACAAAATCGCTCCTTCACAGGTTTCAGTTATTTCCATTAAATCAGTGTCTTACTTTTTATTAGCCAAATAAATCAATATAAAGGATTTAAGTAATACAGGAAGTGCTATTTTGATTTCACTGAAAACTCTGTTGAACCACTTGGGCTGTCCCACACAATGTTTTACCTGGATTTCCTAAATACTGCATAGAAGCTGTACAACTGCTTCCCACTATGTTCTTTCATCTGTTTATGGTAGATGCACAACATAGTTCTGTAGAAAAAATGTCAGCAAAGTTGGGCTAACCCAAAAGTATAATCAAAACCAATAAATGCCAATGTTATGTACAGTGTACTGTATATCCACAAATGTGTTTCAGTGAGAGATGCAAGCTAGTCAACACTAGATCCCTGAGCAAAACCAAACCAGAATCGACTCTGGATTTGGCTGAACCACTCAAGAACAGTCGGTGACTTGTCATTTGACCTGAGTTTTATCCTTCAAGTCATAGTTGTGCTTAAATAATGCATTTGTTGTGTAGCAGGTTCTCCTCACTGACCTCTTTATAGCTCTCTGCATTCATTCTGAGCTTAGTCCTGACCCGTCTCAAAATACCATGCTGCTGCCACGACCATACTGATGGTGGAGGTCGAGCCAAGTGAGGACGAGTGTTAGCGTTTGTGAAGCTATCAAAGAGTTCAACTTTTGTGTCCCTCAATCAAGAGAATCTTTTCCCTCATGCTCACTTGAAATGCTTTTTGGCAAACGTACAGCATGTTTTTACTTGAAAGTGCTTTCTGTCTAGCCAGTCAGTCATAAAGGTCTGATTGGTGGAGGGTACTGGGAGGGTTTTCTCTCCAGCAGGTTCTCCACTCTCTATAGTGGACTAAAAGTGTGACTACAGGCTTTGGACAAATAGCAAACGTTATTGGTGAGTCACCCTTTCTCCAAATTGCTCCCTATTCACTATTATTGTGGTCACCACATGCTCATTAAAGACTCAAACATTTAAAAGTGCTCTATTCTCTGAAGTGACTGTCTCTATTCTCAGTGTCACGGCTCTATGGTTAAAATGTGAAAGGTATCAATTAAACTCATGATTCTCATGGTCAATATGAGAAATAGGGCCCTGACTTTTCCTGGTGGAAAAACATCACGGATATCAGCATCACAGCCTGGACCCAGCACTAATCAGTCTGACATACACTGGACAAAGTCCAGGTAGGTAGAGAGGGGGACTCCAGTGGCCATGGTCAGTCTTTGCTTCAGGCTGCTGCAGCTCTTCTCGTCTTATGTTGTGAATTGTCTCGCTTCTTGTCCTTGGGAGGGGCTACTGGTGTATGATGCACAAAATGAAATATACTGGAGCTCAGCAGCTGCACACCTGACTTATGGCAAAAACCGTCCGCCTTAAAAAGGTGCCTG
The DNA here is from genome assembly GCA_016785325.1 of Chascanopsetta lugubris. Taxonomy (NCBI): domain Eukaryota; kingdom Metazoa; phylum Chordata; class Actinopteri; order Pleuronectiformes; family Bothidae; genus Chascanopsetta; species Chascanopsetta lugubris. The sequence continues at coordinate 53,445 of JAFBJT010106794.1, read as the reverse complement.
CGTTCCCAAAAAATGTTGACGTTTTCAATGAAGTTCACTGGCTGAGCTGCACATGTATCTTTGAGCCGTTCAGCACCATCAGCCTGCTCAATCTCATCTCCTCGTCCAACTGTTGGTAGAGGTCCACTGATAAACACCTCAGTATCCAGCCACTGAACTTTGTTCAGCACCTAAGTGAAATCCCGTTTCAATACTTCTGATTTTTGCTTCGTAACATTGAGTGCTCCTGAGTGTATGACGAGAGATTTGAATTGCGGATGAGCTGCAGCGATCGTTAAGATTTTCTTTCAGATATCAGATACTGTGTCTTTGTTAAAACCGAGTACTGTGGTGTTTTTCTTGCTGCAAAAGTGTTTTATCTCTCTCACTGCTCAGTCACCCACTATCAGCACTTGAGGCCTAGTAGATAGCTCTTTCTTCTGCCTTTTGTTCGATGATTTGGTCCCATACTTTTCTCTGGTGCTCTTCGGTGAGCTTTCTTTTTCGCAGTCAGGGGCTTGTAGAGACGGAGCAATCTATTTTCTAATCGGATCCCAGTATCTTGAGTCGGTACGCTCTTACTTTTTGTTGTGATCTCAGTCCATCGTTGTTTTCTCCTCGGTACTGGGGTTGAAGAGACTATGTGTGATGACAGTGCAGGCCAACCAGTTTCATCACTAATCACCTGGTGCGGGGTTCTGCCTGTTAATCGTCTTCCCATGTCCGAGGAAAAGGAATTGTTTGTATGTGGTATGTCCTTTAGCCTTGCACCAAGAGAATTCCAAGTTGATTTTCTGCCAGCTGCAAAGGCTTCCTTCTTCATGGTGGTGGTGCTAGTTAGCTGTCCATTTGCCTGCTCCTGCTCACTGTTTTGAGTTATTGGTAGAGTGGATTCACTCCCAAATTGTCCATTTACCTCCACGTTCACTTCAAGTAGATGATTTTTTCTTCTGGCAGGCAGTGGATGTTTTGGTCTGTATAAAAATTAAACACAGCTGAGGGTCTGTGAAGAGTATCCAGTAAGAGTGTGAGCAGAATAAAGAATAAAAACAATAGTACACCTATAAAGTACCACAGCGCTCAGGGCCAGATTCGTCACAGCCACCGTTCAAGCAGTCATCTTTTGAACACCAAAAGATGAGCAGGATGTAGCCTCTGAACTGGGAGACGCTGTTTGCTTTGTGGAAGTAAAGGAACTGAATCTCTGGCAGAGAATCCTCCAAACAGCAAATTCAGCAACTAGCTTTCATCATAATCACCAACAATACATACTTCTGCTGAGTCTCGTCCACAGGATTCCCGTTTATATGTCTGCAGTGCTCACATTTCCCTCTGCTGTGTCTGCACACATTGATCAGAATATACCATTGACACAGGTAGGGGATGGATCTGTACATGTATTTCTTGTCTGCTAAGACCAGAGGTGTCAACTAATTTTTGGTTCAGAGGCCACATACAGCCCAATTTTATTTCAAATGGTCCAGACCAGTAAAATCAAAGCATAACACCACTAGGTCATCCACTAACATCAAACCAGAGACAGACACACACACTCTACTCCACTACTTCTCTCCGACTCACCAATTCCAAACGGCACAGGCTCCCCCTTGTGTCCCAACACAGCAAGTGCAGGTCAATAAATCAATATTTCAACATCATATCTGATGGGCTCCCCTGATTGGACCCATTGGTGGGCCGATTCTGGCCTGCAGGCCTTAAGTTTGACACCCCTGCCACTGTTCAGCTCCACAGACACAATACCATTAAAGGTGCAGTGTGTACGATCTTTGTCACACAAAACAATTACAACATATTGACATTTTCATGGATTTATAATCACCTAGCTGTCTTATCGTTTCCCCAATATCCTTACATGAGCCCATTAATGATATTTATATGAGGAGCAGGTCCTCTCATTGGGGGCTGCCATGTTTTTACAGACGTAAACGTGAACATACTAAACATCTTTCGAACTCTATTGACAACTGAAGTCTACCATAGATTCTCCTACACGCTCAGAAGGGTGAGAGAGAGGTGATGGATACAACATGCAACTTCACCTCAACATGTCACCAAATCTTACGCACTGCACCTTTTAAGAGAATTTGTTAGTTGCGGAAATGCTCATTTTAAAATTGAAGAACTTTTCTCTTTAATGTACACAATAAGAGTTAGGTGACTTACCCAGACAAAACGCATTTAAAAAATGCTCTCACATATTGTGGGATTTGTCAGGAAAACAAACCGACTTTTGGATTTTTTAAGGACTGTGAAGCTTTTCAGACTCTCCTCTCATCAGAAACATCGTGCAGTTCTGACAGATCCATGAAACACATCCCCACTGTGATTTAGTCTAACACACGTTGTAGCACCATGGAAAACACATTCCCAGGCCAGATTAACAACATCAGAAGCTCCAGAATATTCCTCCCCACTCCCACAGACATTAATTGAGCCGGCTTCAAACTACTGCAGCAATTGCACAGTTGCAGTAAGGCACAGCAGAACAGGAGAGAGCAGCACATCATGTAGTTTGCTCAAGAGATACAGCACCTGAAAGATGGACAGTGGCTCGGCACCGCGACTCCGCTGATGTCCGTGTTTTTCGGACACGGTCACCTGCAGCTCAACTCATGGTCAGCCGGTCTGTCCAGCAGCAGCAGCAGCAGCAGCAGCAGGCACCGCGGAGAGGGAGGAGGAGGAGGAGGAGGAGGAGGAGGAGGAAGAGGAGGCTCGGGAAACGCTGCACCAAGCTGCCATAGACAGACCGGAAAGTGAGACCAGCAGCCTCCGAATGTCTGGAAACAAATATTTCGGCAGCACGAATCACGAGGAAAGATGTGTAGTCTCAGGTGCAGGTGTGTGTAAAGTGCGACTCACAAACACACTCAAAACAGTCGCGAACACACTTGTGTGTAATACAAACAAGAATTTACCACAACGGAGCGATAACATTACACCGAAATGCGTATGAACAACGATTTAGAGACTTTCGCTGCGGTTTTTAAATCCACCAAACCGAGCGCGACATGAAAACCATACTGTTTATTCGAGTCTTACTCGGTTTTACCGCTGTGTCGGTCACTTCCGGGTTGGCGCGTCATGCTCCATGGCAGCGCCACACAGCTGCTGATAATTGCTGATAGCACGCGCGTCATTGGGTGTAGTGAAAAATGTTCACATAAATCAGTCTTGAGCCTTAGATTTGCAAATCTGTGTCTGTTTGTCTGTTTATTTGATGAAAACACTCCCTACTTATCAAATGACAGTAAAATGATGAATTGATCAACATTTTAAAGGTGCAATGTGTGAGATTTCTGTCGGTTTTGTCACTTAATAAAATAATTACATAATTAATGTAAAATAATTACATACTGACATTTTCATGAATGTATAATCATGATCGATTATATTTTCCTATTACCCTTAAAGGTGCAGTGTGTAAGATTTGCTGACATTTAGTGATGAAGTTGCATCAAGAGGACCCGCTTCTCATGTCAATTTAAAGGTCATACATACTCTGCAAGAAGCGAGAACTTTATTCTCTCTCCCTGGGCTTGCCGAACATCATTTTGTTCTCGCAGCCATGGTTTGGGAGTTGTTGTTTTTTCTCATATGGTCTCCGACAACTATCATGTGATTGGTCTGAAATTTGAAGAGTGCATGGACAACCATCAACACCAAATGTTTCGTATGCTGCAGTGGGCGGGTTCAAGGAGTTCGGCAGTCTGACTTTTCGTGAAGTATGTTATGTCCTGGCCAATAAGAACTTTGTTCTCCGTTCTTGCGGCGTATGTATTGAGCTTAAAGGTCAAGAACGGAGAACAAAGTTCTTGCTCCCTGGGCTGCAAGAACAAGAGCAAAGTTCTTTCTGGCCAGGACATCTCATACATACTTACAAGAACACAGCTCTGACCAATCACAACTGTGCTGTTGGGCACAAGAACAAGAAGAAAGATCTGCCCAGATGATGTGTCAAGAACAAGCTGCAAGAACTCCCAAACCAGGGCTGCAAGAACACAATTACACCATTTTGTTCTTGCAGCCCTGAGAGCAAGAACAAAGTTCTCTGTTTTTTTTCACAGTATGTATTGACCTTTAGTGTAATGGAAAAAAATAAAACACTTAGGTGATTCTAAATTCATGACAATATCAGTATATATAGGCACCAGCCCGACACACTTTCACAGTTTCCTGTGGAGTGTCTTGCCGCCTGCCTGTCTGTACAGGAGTGCAGCTGAAGGGAGCAGTGCTGCAGCAGAACCATCATACACCATCTATACCCACCCCATCCAACACACACTCATAATAACCTCTGCTGCACCCGTTCCAACTGAAAGACTTCCAGTCAGAGCAGTGATGCCACTGCAGCCTTTCATCTCCAGTATCAGATGGATATACATTCATACTCCATCGCCTCATCACATCTGAGACAGCAGAAATGCAGCAAAACCTGACTCGGCATATTTCCATTCCTGGCCATTTCAGACCTGAACAACAACAAAAAATACACATCATCAACACAATTGTTAATAGTTTAACGCGTGTGCACATGCACACCCACACACATTAAAAGTGGCATGTCTTATTTAACTAGAGTTCAATGGCAATGTACGCTTGACACCTTTATTTTTAGACAATCAGTTGCCTTTAATCTCTTGCGGTTGATACGTGCATTAAGGTATCGGTGTAAAAGTAAGAAGGGTTGTGGTGAGGTCACATCACTGAAGTTACACTGAGAGAGTGTGATAGCGAGACAGAGAGAGAAAGAGAGAGAGAGAGAGAGAGAGAGAGAGAGAGAGAGAGAGAGAGAGAGAGAGAGAGAGAGGCACAATCCATGCATCTTCCCTAACTCTCCTCATGCTGTGGTGTCCTTGGGTAGGACCTCACATAATCCCATGTACTTAGAGATCCAAAGTGTTGCAAATAGATGCACACTATGAATGTCTGTGTGAATGGGCAAACAATACTGTAAAAGGTCTTCAAGACTCGATAAAGTGCTATATAAATACTGACCATTTATGGAAAACAATGAAACCAAGTCATAGATACTGTATGTTAAAATGATTTGTGCTCTTCAACAGAAAACTGTCCTTAATCCTAAATCCTGTTGGGGATAAGGGCCAGGGTTATGCCTCAGAATGGATGTTCTGCTTTGACTGACATTGCTCCCACAGATTTGGAGGAGCCAAATCACCAATGATGATTTTAACATGCAGTAAAAAACAATTTGTCCGATGCCGAGAAACAGAAGACAAAACATTACTTCCTGCTAGATCCTGTATCTACGTCTAGAGATTTAAATAATTCCTGAGCTCACCACTACAAGGCATTGTTGTCTAAATGTAGCACAGCCCTTGGTCACAGTGTTTTGTGAGGCTCTAAGGACAGAGGATGTTTCCCACCCAGTGAAGCCCTATGAGACAAACTCTGGTTTGTAAATATGGGCTATATGGTTTATATAGCCCATATCGGCCCATGGTCACGGTCACATAATCCATGAACACTCTGTTCTGTGAGAGCACTGAAAAAAAGTGCTTTGTTCAAAGCCCTCTCTTTGTAAACGAGAAACAGGTTTATCCTGAACCACAAGATGCAATTCCAGTAAATGATCGACAGGGGTCGATAAACTACTTCCCCACTTATCATAGTCACTGCTTCAATGGGCTCTTCTGCCTCTCCCACATCTTCCACTTGGAAATACATTATGCCATGATAGTACCGACTTGTTAATTACATTCACTTTGGTGTTAGAAATATTGTACTTTGTATTTTTACTAGGCACTGTTCAAAGGGACAATTTGTTGTACATCCCACCCAGTAGCAATAAAATATCATATGGATTCAGGAGTAAATTCTGAACTATTGAAAATCTTGTTTAGTATGTTGTTGAAATGTAGAAATCATGCAAAGGTCCTTTCAATGTGCAGTTTTCTTTTTTTCCCTGTTAAAAGGTTTTTTCCCCCCCAATAGTTTTTCCTGACCCTTGTTGAGGGTCCAAGGACAGAGGATGTCACCCACCCTGAGACAAACTTTGATTTGTAAATGTGGGCTATATAAATAAAATTTGATTTGATTAAAGAATATTATACAACAATTACATACTGACATTTTCATGAATTTATTAACACCTAAATGTTTAATTCTTTCCCCACTACCCTTTAATGTATTACATGAGGAGGGGGTCCTCTCGATGGCAGCTGCCATGTTTTTACAGTAGTCCAGAGTGGACATACTAAACATCTTTTGAGTTGAAGTCTACCATAGGTTCTCCTGCAGGCTCAGAAGGGTGAGGGTGAGGTGATGATACAACATGCAACTTCACCACAAGATGGCACCAAATCCTACGCACTGCACCTATAAATGAAAATCAATGGCATCCAGGCCTCCATTTTAACATTCCTAAATCGGCCCTTTCTCTTTGGAGGAGAAACATTAGCTCTCATGGCTGAGTGTGTTCTTGCTCCCTCATCAACTTCTGTGTGTGTGTGTGTGTGTGTGTGTGTGTGTGTGTGTGTGTGTGTGTGTGTGTGTGTGCATGAACCGAATGAATGACAGAATGGAGCCTGCAGCTTGAATTCTCAGTTACTCTTACATAATGTGTGTGATGGCAGCACTTCTGTTTGCAATCCACAGCATCTGTTTTTAGAGTACGGCTGACTCTGCGCTTTCTATATTCAGCAGCAAGAACGAGGCAAACTCGCGGTGTATCTATAAAAATATACTTTTTTTTATTGGAAAAGAGGCAAAAGTGCAACAGAGAATGACTCACTTGTATCTTAGTCAGCTGGCTACAGTGAAAAAATAAAGTAATATGATCCAGTTACGGAGCAACAATACTGTGTGTACACATATTGTATAAATTATAGTACAAAACTGTACACAGTCTTACAGTATTTACACAAGCTATATTTAGCAACATGCCAAATTCGTCCATCCTTTTCTTTTTAAATATACAGTAAATAACAAAAAATAAGTTCTGTCATGTTAAATGTTTTGCTTTCTTCCACTGGTCCTCAAACCGTGGCGTCAGAGTTGAAAACTACTGTGATTAGAAAGAACAATGAAAGCGACCAATCAGCAATTAGCAGTCGACTTGCAGCCTCCGAGGATGCAATGTCACGTAGACTACAGGGCAACTAACTGTGTGATAACATGTTCAAATACAAACACTAAAGACTCCTGTCTTAGGATTGTTGTCAGAAATGTGAAATGTAAAACACACATTTCACATCGACTTCTATCAACCACATGTTTCTTAGTGTAATCGGTTTATTCAGGAGTAACCTGGGAACTGTTTACTACCATTTTCAATGGGAAATTGCATTTTAAAGGTAAGTGTGTGAGATTCTGGTACATTTTTGTCACTTCTGTATGTAGATAAAAGTTACATTCTGACATTTGTACAAATGTAGAATCACCTGAATGTATGACACTCTTTTCATATTGCCCTAAAATGAGTCCTTAAATGTATATTTACATCAGGAGTGGATCCTCTCTACGGGGCTCGCCATGTTTTTACAGTCGCACAGTCGAGTGGACATAAACAAACACCCTCTGAGCGTTTTTGGCAACTGAGGGCTACCATAGATTCTCCTGCATGCTCGAAAGGGAAGTGTGAGGCGATGAATACGACATGCAACAACACCAGTAGATGTCGCCAAATCGTACACACTGCACCTTATCGAATGTACCAATATTGTGTTCACCCGTACCGTCACAAAATCACCTTGGAGTAGCCGACAAAATGTCTTGAAGCAATTTGCTGACTTCGTCTACGTTTGTGACAGTTGCATAATATTTCAACATCCGCCCTTATTCTGAAACAGAGTGTAGCCACTATTCAGCTCACTTTGGTCACTTCTGAAGAATAGATTGTTCATTCATGTCATGTCAGGATGTAAAACAGCAGTGCAGTTGAGAAGCTCCACTTCATCTTCCGAGACTGTAATATTATAGTGATATTGTTTTCATTGTCTCAACGTCAGTAATACGTTTTAGAGTCTAATTTTTTAAGAAAAATAAAGTCAGTGCTGTGAATATCTATGTTTTCGAGATTGTGCAACATTTTGGACACGGTGACGATATAAAGCTTTAAAGGTGCAGTGTGTACGATTTCAGTCATTTTTGTCACTTCTAATAATATAACAAAACAATTACAGACGGTATTTTCAGGAATTTATAATCACCTAAATGTCTTTTTTTTCCATTACCCTTAAATGAGCCCAATAATGTGTACTTACATGAGGAGCAAGTCCTCTCTATGGGGGCCGCCATGTTTTTACAGTGGTCCAGAGTGGACGTATGAAACATCTTTTAAGTTTTAATGACATGTGGGCTACCATAGGTTCTCCTGCATGCTCTGTAGTCACCAAATCTTACACACTGCACCTTTAATTATTTACACATGATATGCAATAAGTGGAAACCTGCATGCATTTATCTTGAATTATTTAGGGGTCCCGTTTGTGTCTTTTGAAACCACAAAGAATTATCAGAGGATTCAGCGCTGCTTCTCGTCAACATGGGAGAACAAAATGGAAGACCTATGTCTCCATACGTGTCTTCATCAGTATGTTGTTAGTTTGTGTTTTAACTTCAAGTCAACAGTCAAACTCAAACTCTGTCCCTTGGAACGGCTGAATATATTTTTGTGGCAATCGTCGTCAAAAGGTACTAATTTTCTTAACACCAACATCTCAGTTGGTGGGGTTCATGCCTGCTATAGTTTTGAAAGTCTATGTCCTTGTTGAATGACCTTTGATGGACATTGTCCACACAAGCATTCCATAGCAATAATGGCCACCTCACTTTTTCAAGAACAAGTCTGGGTTACACTTATGGTTACACATGTGGTAGTTACAGGTCAAGGGCAGGCTTGGCTGTTATCAAGGGGCATTCCTGATATCACTCTCCCGTCACATGGTGATATCATAATCCCCAATCATCCGGCGGGTGTTGGACGCCAGGAATATGTCATTATCTTGAGGGCAGTGGTGATGGCAGGAGCAGCTCTTAATGAACATCATCTTCATCTTGAAGACGTCGCCCTCTGGGCAGTGGAACTCCACCTCGGCTGTGATTGTGGTGTGAGGTGTGCAGCAGCGATTGTCCGTACAGACTCCACAGAACTTGGGCTTGTACAGCCTGGTGCTGGAACAACCCGACAGCTCGAAGTGCATACCTTGTTGGGCCTTTGGTGTCCGGATGCATTTCTTCCCTCTCTGTTGGGCAAAGACAGAAAAACAGTGACTTACAGAATTTGTCATCGTAGCAAGAGTTGATGCTACAGGTGGTTTATTATAGAAAGGATCATTTGCGATTCTTCAATTTTGCTTTTATCCAAAGTTGCATACATGTGTGGGTGAATGGAGAGGCACATGCCCGGCCACACACGCACCCATCAATCCATCAATCTATAGGGTCTGTGGTTCCAATCCGCATTTTGAAGTGTCCTTAAGCAAAATACTTAACTATGTTACATGTGTGACATGACCTGATGGATGATGCAAATGCTTTGAATGGTTAATGCGACTGGAAATAGCATGACTGCGTCATATGCTATATAGACCAGGGGTGTCAAACTCATTTTAGTTCGGGGGCCACATTCAACCTAAGTAGATGTCAAGTGAGCCGGACCAGTTAAACCAGAGCATAATTACTCATGAATAACAATAAGTCCATGTTTTTCCCTTTGTTTTTCTCAAAATGTTAATCCAGTACAGAAGGACTGAGCTGTGGGAGCTGGGGACAAACTCCAGACATGCATGACGTTAGTCATCCACATCTTTTTGATTCATGCATTACCCTGCTGTAAATATGTTAGATGTATCACAGATCCCATTTTATTTTATTATTCTTAATTTTATTTTTATAGACTTTATACTTAGGGTACCCCTGTTGTTTTTCCCCCTTAGCACCACCAGAGTTGTCCTTCAATCTCGTTGTACATTGTGTATAATGACAATAAAGGCATTCTATTCTATTCTATTCTATTCTAAACATTCAGAACATGTAAGAGCATATGAAAATGTGATTGTGTGTTGTAAAACAACAACTTGCAGTAGCTGATACAAACTGACCTTGATCTCTTTCTCCTGACGGCTATCGCATGGTCGGACCATGCAGATCCTGGTCTGCCTCTCCAGCTGACAGCGGTGGTTGTCGTTGGTGATGCGGGACGAGACGGCCATACCGCATGTGGCTGAGCACTCACTCCACTCTGTGGTCTGTATGATGCAATTATCTTTGTGACTCTCTCCTGGTGGCCCGTAGGGGGAGGCCTGTCTCCGGACGGAGAGAGGATTCGAAGAAGGTAGGGGGTGAATGTGAGAGGCTCCTACAACCAGAGGAAGCAGGTCGGAGAAAGAGGTGTGGAGAGTGAAACTTACATGAGGGAACAATCAAAGGTAGAGCGTGGGATTTTTTCAGTGATGTCAAAATATGAATCTTATTAGGTTGTTCAAAACTACGTTTTATCACATGTGTAATGAACCCAAGACATAAAGCAAAGTGTTTCTTAAATCAGTAAAATAAACATTTAAAAATACATTTGTCATGGGTGACCACCATAAAAGCCGTCGCTATGTATTTTCCGGAATAGACGCCATGACAGTGCAAGAGACGCGCAGGGACATAAGACTTTAGCGACCGAGCAATGGTTCTTTTTCTTTGGCTCCGCACACACAAGAGGACATCAACATGGGGGCCTGTTGTAATTCGTTCGAGGATTCCCTCGGGAATAAATCACAATGCAGGACCACCTGTATGCTGCCACGATTTGGTGTCACTGAGCGCTGGAGTTGCATGTTGCATCCATTACCTCCCCTTCGCCCTTGTGAACATGCCAGAGAACCCATGGTAGACTTCGGTTGTCATACAAACTCAAAAGATGTTTAGTGCGTCCATTTGTGCCACTGTAAAAACATTGTGTCCCCGTAGAGAGGAACCACTCTTTATGTACGTATAAATACATTCATGGGCTCTTTAAGGATCAAGTGGAGGATTTAAGGATTAAGTGATGGAAAAAAATGAAACATTTCGGTGATTATAAATTCATGATTAGGTCAGTATGTAATTGGTTTGTAATAGTTTTAGAAGTGACAAGAATGATTAAAAACATTTTTAACTTAACTTAAAATCATACTCTAATGTTTTCATCGAAAAATAAATTCAAAGAGAACATATAACATGACGTATTGTTAAAAATGCTGCGGAGCGGAGATAGTGGCTGATGTGGTAAAAGTGAAAAGAAATAACTTCCTTCGTATAGATATTTGAAAAAAAGTTAAGTCACTAAATAACTGTGCTCATTAACAATCCACCACTCACAGTGAGGCACTGGTGCTCGAAGAATTCTGTGGCCATGTTTATACTTTTTCACATCCTATTTTGAATTGCTAAATTATAGGTGCAGTGTGTAAGATTTGCATGTTGCATCCATCGCCGCACCCTTCCGTTTAGTGTGTCCACCCTGGGCTACCGAAAAAAACATGGCGGCCCGGATGGAGAGGACCCGCTCTAGTAAATATACATTAAAGGGCTCATTTTAGGGTAATGTAAAAATGAGGTCATACATTCAGGTGATTACGCACTCATAAAACATACAACTACAACTACACACTGCGTCTTTAACGAAGGCTACAACGGGTTTACGTTTAGTGTATGTAGTTGTAAGTTCAAACAGATATTTTGGGGTGCAACAGCAGCAGTGGGTGTGGCTGAGGTTGACACTGACCTGCGATCACAGACTGGTAGAGGTGGTCCTGAGGCGTCTGCTCACATATCCACTCCTCGCAGCATTTCCCAGGGATCTGAATGCGTTGGGGGTACGGGCAGTCAAGGGAAGGCAGCCGCACGTCACTGGCACACATGGGCACGCAGCCGATTTCTCCATTCATACACACGCAGTGGTGCTTACAGCTGGGCTGAAAGGACTCGCCACTGCGGTAAATCACGCCCCCAAGGTCACATGTTTGACCCTCCTGAGCTGGACACACAGAGAAAACACAGGCACCTCTGTCATTCACCTGTGCTTCATTCAGTCAGACTGAGTGAGCCACTTGGTGAATGAATTGATGTAAACAGTCTATTGCATCATCAGGGGCGTGGCTGAGAGGCCAAGTGGTACCGGATATAGGCCACGGACTGTTTTAAAGGTGCAGTGTGTAAGACTTTGATGGATTTCCAACACTTCGATCTGTAGAATTTGATTTAGAAAAACAATTATACGCGGACATTTTTGATCGTATGATCACCTCAATGTATGACTCGTTTTTTAGATTACCCTAAAATGAGCCCTTGAATGTGTATTTACATCAGGAGTTGGTCCACCCGATGGGGGCTGCCATGTTTTTGCAAATGTCCAGAGTGGATGTACTAAACATCTTTTGAGCTTTAATGACAACTGAGGGCTACCATTGTACCATGTATGCTCAAATTGGAGGGGTGAAATGATCGATACAATATGCAACTTCAACAGTAGATGTCACCAAACCTTACACACTGCACCTTTAAAGCCAAAAATGATCATTATTGACTGCAACCCTTAACTTTTGTGGACATTAGCCAGAGGACCTGTAGGCATGACAGCTACGAATAATTTGAACGAGTTCTTCACTGACTTCTTCCTGCACATGGTTCCTAACAAGAAGTCTAATGTCCAACTCACCTTAAAGGTGCCATGTGTAAGATTTCGGTCATTTTTGTCACTTCTAAAAAATATTAATAAACAATTACACACTGTCATTTTCATGAAGTTATGAAATCAGTACCTTAAAACGAGCCCTTTAATGTATATTTACATGAGGACCCACCTCTCTAAGTGGGTCGGCATGTGTTTACCCCACAGCGGACAAACTAAATATCTTCTGAGGTTTTATGACACTTGAAGTCTACCATAGCTTCTCCTGCATGCTCAGAAGGTTGAGGGTGAGGTGATGGATACAACATGCAACTTCACCTCTTCGACAACCTTGCTCTCTGCCTGTAACCTTCTGGTTACACCTCTACACACACTCCACCTTTAAGTACAACATTAGTCATCATCTTTCCTGCATTCTTATTCCAAAGACCAAAGCAAAGATGGACATAAACATTCAATCATTCACATTTATAATGTTTGTACTGTTATTGAACATTCTGTGTAACATCTATTGCATGTCTGTCCGTCCTGGGAGTGGAACCCTCACCCGTGACTCTCCCTAAGGTTTCTAACTTTTTTTTTTCCCCTGTTGAAAGGATTTTTTTCCTTGCTAGTTTTTCCTGACCCTTGCTGAGGGTCTAAGGACAGAGGATGTAACCCGCGCTGTGAAGCCCTGTGAGACAAAGTCTGATTTGTAAATGTGGGCTATATAAAAACAAATGATTGACTGATTGATTGACAAAGATGACTATATATGATGTCATATATGAGCATAAGGTTTAAGTGAATGACAAAGTGATTAAATGCAAGAAGTGTTAGAAGCATTTCAATTTCTAAGAATAATATTTGTATACAAAAATTGAAATTTTTAATATTCCAAAAAATTGATGAATCGATAGATTAAAAAAATGTCCACACAAACAGACACACACACGCATTATATATATATATATATATAGTGTGTGTGTGTGTGTGTGTGTGTGTTATATATATATATAATGTGTGTGTGTGTGTGTTTGTGTCAAACTTCACAACTAGCGGGGCAGTTGTGTGAGTGCATACCTCAGCCAAGGCAAAACAGTTTCCCCATTAAACTCCATAATTCACAATATCCAGATATTTAGATTTCGGATCTGCAGCAGTTCCACACACTAATATTGATCCCCTAAATTTAGTCAGGTTCTGTTCTCTTTAGAGTGGTTGTGTTGCGTTGTGCCACAGCCTTCCACAAAATATCATGGCTATAAATGTTGGGCTTTTCTGTGTAATAAGCAAACAGACTCCTTTGGTGTAAACACAACCCCTTTGGCCGATGGAACAACTGTGTAAACAACATCAAACAGTTTTCTATTTTCCTCTCGCTGGCTTACACCACCAGACATTTGATCCCACAGACGTGAGTTTGTTTATGCAACAAGAATGAATTCCTCAAATGTTACATGCTCCTCTCTGTTGGGAGCAAAATAAAGAAGGGTGGGTTTTGAGAAAGAATGTATTACCCATGCAGATGCCGGTCTGGCTGTCACTCAACAGCGTGTAGTCACAGTGGAGCTCCTTGTGATGGTCACAGGGCTCCAGCAGGGAGCAAGGCTCTCCCAGCTGCTTGGCACACACCTTACAGCAGCCACATCCGTCCAGTACCAGGCTGGTCCCCAATGCACACAATGGGGGGTCTGCAGGGCAAGCACAGGGTTGGGAGCAGTCCCGAGCAACTGTCTGCAACAAACAGGAAAATGGAAGCTAAGACCAAATGACACAAGCAAAAACGTATTTGTGATTGTTGTCGACAACAGAGAGCGAATCAGCCTCGGTTTCTGCAGAGTATTAGAGACACGTCTGGAGAAGATCATGTGAGACTGTGGTCCACAAAGTCAAGATCAGGGTCTGTAAGGGGGTTTCCAGTGATGTTGAAATCTATAAATGTCAAACAGTAACGTGTAAAACAGCTTAAAGGTGCAGTATATAATTTTTTTCACTTCTCAATGTATTAGGAAACGATTATATTCTTACATTTTCATCAGTTTATAATCACCGAAATGTTTTATTTTTTTCCCCATTAGCCTTAAATGAGCCCATTGATGTATATTTTCATCAGGAGTGGGTCCTCTCTACGGGGGCCGCCATGTTTTACAGGAGTTTAGAGTGGATGTGCTGAACATCTATTGTGTTTGAATGACAACTCCAGTCTACCATCGGTTCTCCTGCATGTTCAGAAGAGTGAGGGTGAGGCGATGGATCCAATGTGTAACTTCACCTCTAGACATCATCAAATCTTATACACTGCACTTTAATGCAAATGTCTTGACAAATGGGGTCTGTGGTCTAATTTGTGTTGGTGTTGGGAGTTGTTAATGTGCAAAGATTGAAGCACTTAACAAACATGTGACACCTGTTATATGGTGACTTGAAGGGACAAGGCAGCACAGTGATGAATCTCTTAGATGTAGACTGAGTCTGAATGACTTGACTAAATCATCGTCTGTGTGGTAGAAAGTTACAAGTTACAGTCCCCAGAATGCAGCGCTTAAAGGTGCAGTGTGTAAGATTTGGTGACATCTTGTGGTGAAGCTGCATGTTGTATCCATCACCTCACCATTACCCTTCTGAGCATGCAGGAAAAGCCATAGTGGATTTCGGTTGTCACTAAAACTCAAAAGATGTTTATCATTTCCACTCTGGGCTACTGTAAAAACATGGCGGCCCCCATTCAGAGGACCCACTCCTCATGTAATATACATTAATGGGCTCATTTAAAGGTAATAGGAACAAAAATATTTTTACGTGAATATGAAAATGTCAGTATGTAATTGTTTTGTAATCACCTGAATGTAGGACGTTATTTTCACATTACCCCCAAATCAGCCCTTTAATGTATGTTTACATCAGAAGTGGGTCCTCCCAGTGGGGGCTGCCATGTTTTTACAGTAGACCAGAGTAGATGTGCTAAACCTCCACTAAGCTTTACCAGCAACTGAGGGCTACCATAGGTTCTCCAGCAAGCATGAAAGAGAAGGGTGAGATTAGGAATACAACATGCAACTTCACCAATAGATGTCACCACATCTTACACACTGCACCTTTAAGGAAAGGCTGTGGAGTAATGGGAACACTATATGGCAGGAAACAGAAGGAGCATTAGCATTGCAAATCTTCACATAAAACTAAAATAAAAGCACCAGCATTAAAACTCTGATGCACGAGAGACATATGACAAGGCTCTAACCCAGGAGTGTCCAACATATGGCCCGCGGGCCAGAACCGGCCTGCCAGAGGGTCCAATCTGGCTCGTGGGATGTCTTTGCAAACACATAAACAGTGTACTTTTTTTTTCTTGGTTATACTGAGAGGCGACATTTTTATTTACATGAATATGTTGTTTATAGGTCACCATGCTATGAATTTATTGGTCTGGTCCACTTGAGATCAAATGTGGCCCTACGTGGCCCCTGAACTGAACTGAGTTTGATACCCCTGCTCTAACCCATTCATCAATGATTTATATTCATATTTTTCTCGATCTAGTTGGAGAAAAAGGTTCCATTTTTGTTGGAGTTGGTCGATTTGAATAAGAGAAAACCCAACATAGAAGAATGGGATGTCGGTATGAAGATGATGATTGCTCTTGCTATGGTGTTGTGCACTTGACACCAAACTGCTATAGTTGCTGTGAAAAAATAAAAACATGTGACCCAAACTGGAAAGTACATGAAACCAAACAGCATAAGAAAGGTATTATTTTGGATCCTCAGTTGGAACCAAATGAAGACCTATGACCACCTGAAATGAGCTAATAATGGTTATATTGTATCCGTGAGAGTTGGATCTAATTTGACAGAGACAATCATTTTGATTGACTTGTGTTTAACCAGCAATTCTTTGGTTTTGACCAAAACACTACGTGTCACACAAACGTTCATACAGTGTCTCTGTGCACTGCACTTTTCTCTATGGGAACACGAGGCAACATTGGAATTCAGTATCTTGCACAAGGACACATGGTCTTGATACTCTGGTTTCGTGATAACCACTTTAACCCTGGAGCCATGTGACATAAAGAAAACAAATGCTAAACAGTTAATGCTACTAATTTCAGTGCTTGCTGTAATTCTCACATGTAGAAAGTACAACCGAGAGCTACACATCGTCAGAGCTCCTACACCTGACTGATGCGCCCTAGAAAACGCGTGATCGATAAACCAACTTCTATAAGCCAAGTTGTAGCTGAATACCAGTGGCATCTTTTTCTCTTTTAAGCATGTCAACATATCAACGTATCAAATGTAGGTCACGTACACAAGTACACACGTCACAGGTACATCAAAAAGTGTATCAAAGCATTTTTTTACAACTTTAACTGAAGAGAATCTGAGGTAGCTGCGAAATTCTAAAATGAAAAGGTAAATAAACTTTTTTTTTTGTTTTTTTTAAATGTTTGGGGGTTTTTGTGGTGCCACAGGCTGGGCCACTCAGAAACTGGTTCTAGGCCACATTTGGCCCACGGGCCACTAATTGAAAAGGGCCCGTGGTAGCCTGTATGCAAGAGAAATGGCCACTCCTGATGTGTACATAAGATGCTCCCTCGAGGTGATGAAAACATTCAGGTTATACACTTAAATAAACTTTAAAAATTACTTTTTAAAGTATTTTGGCCAATAGAAAAAGAATAATCCACACTGAATCCTAGGAAAGGTGGTTCGTGCTACAAAATACTATATAATGTCTAATAGTCCAACTTATTTGCCACCAACTGTAGTAATAAAGTTTTATAACAACTGTTATTGTTTTGGTCCAGTGTGATGATTCCAAAAAGTACCACGAGATGGCGACTCCAGGCAGTGCTCACAGCATACACTCTCCCCTCCACAGTAAAGCATCAGCACAAGTAAACACCGAGAGGGTTTGGAAGAGGAAAGCATGACACTAACAGAAAAGATGTTTTTCAAATATGAGTATGGAGTTTGTGGGTCATTCGAAGCTCTGTGCTCTCTGAAGCACAATCCAATGTCACCATCTGGGGTGCAATTCTTCATTGTCTTGTCATGAATGCTGAACAGAATGCACATAAGCAGACAAAATGTGTTTAACCCCAGAATGAACTCATGCTAAAAAAGGAATTTTACTTAGTGAATGAAAACTCACCCATGCGATAGTTAGCAGAAGAACAGAAACCGTGGCCGACGTCTCTACCGACATGTTGCTCTGCAGGCTGCAGTCCTCCCAGTAGTACTGAGTCCTATGGCCAGGAGGGTTGTTCTTGTTTTTCTCAAAGACAGACTGATGAAGGTTGGGAGGAGGAACGGTCTTAAATACCAGCCCAGTGGGTGTGGCCAGAGAAATGAGAGCCAGGCCGCTCCACTCACATGAGGTGAAAATGTTCCTACTCACCGAGGCTGACTCTCCTCTGACACATCATTAATCGGACGGGTCGCGAGTGAAGGAACCGCCAACAGACGCGGGGCTTTG
This sequence comes from Chascanopsetta lugubris, assembly GCA_016785325.1. NCBI lineage: Eukaryota > Metazoa > Chordata > Actinopteri > Pleuronectiformes > Bothidae > Chascanopsetta > Chascanopsetta lugubris. Next base: position 35,360 of record JAFBJT010106794.1, on the reverse strand, counting down.
ACTTGAAGGTGGCTAGAACCAGCCGAGACAAGTCACATTGAGTTTACTTGCATTCCAATTTACGACGTGTATCAGTTTTGTGCTGACTCTGTCACTTAAAAAAACAAATTCTGCAAGTGGCAAGGATAACAGGACAGGTCAAGTTTGTATTTCAGGACCTATTTCATGCAGCCAAGGTAATGACAAACTGAGGATGGTGGCAGAGGCACCAATAATCAATTTTCCTGCAGCTCCTGCAGCTGATAATGGACAGCAACTGTCATTTATGAAAGAGTTCAGAGGCACAGTGTGTAAGATAAGATCCCCTTTGATGATAAACAAAAACAACCAACAGGTGGTGATGCTGGAGGGAAACGTTACACTCAATTAGCTGCATTTGGGAACGCAAGGTAAGAAAATGCACATACCTCTTTTGTCCTCAATGTGAGAATATCTGATTGTCATGTAGTCGGTGTCATACTCACGCTTTTGGTCAATTAGCATATGTAAACAAACTTTGCAGGTTTTCTTCCATCTATGAAATGGCTGGTGTACATGAGCATTACAGGGCATCATCGTCACCAACTGTTAAGGAATGTGATTATAAAAAATTCTTTTAAAAATCCGATGCATGAAAAATGTCCTATCTCCTTAACTTTCTTTTCACCAGTCAAAGGCCCACACACAACCCACTGAAAACGGGTTCGTGACCCCCCTTTTGGGTCACGACCCACCAGTTGGGAATCAATAATGACATACATTATTATCAGCTGCGGTCTGAGGTATAAGTAGTTTACTTTTGGATCATAGGAATGGTATATCTATTAATCTTTTGATTTTCTCGATGACTGAGAATCTTTTAACTGGCCTCACACACTGACCTTATTTCCCATCTGATTTGGAAAGTGTGTGTGTGGGTATGATGCCCTGGCTGGGTTTCTATACCAAATCTCCTCCAAATTCAACAAGTGTGTGTGGATGAGAGGCCTGTGTCTTGACTTTGAACTGTTCATCTTCATACAGGACAGTTTCCATCCTCACCACTGACCATTGGTTGGCTACTATTACGTTACTTTTTAATTTCATCAAAATATTTCATGGAAATTGTATTCAAATGGAGAATACCATACGGTCTGTCAACAAAATATGTTATCATTTTGGCTACGTTTGTCCTTAGAGTTCCATCAGTTCCATTAATAGGTTAATTCTGTCAGTGTCATTTCCAAAATAAACTCTGCGAAATGATAATGATGATGAGACTTTACGTTTACCCATCTTGATTCCAGTTCACCTCCTAACCACTAGATAGAGCCAAAATTCATTTCGGCTCTCGTCTCTTCTTGGCTTTGATTTCCATTCAATCATTTTACTGGTGGAAGCAAACAACAAATTGGTTTTGAGGACGCCTCAACCCACTTCGCCTCTGGTTCCGGTCTTACCTGCTCCTGTCAACCTGACTCCTCGCTTGGTCTCCGAACCAAGAGTGGGAAACCCCGAGAGGTTCGATGGACATCCGAGCAGTACGCTCTGTTCCTTACCTCCTGCTCACTCCTGTTTAGTCTCCTGCCATATAGCTTTTCCTCTCAAGCTGCTAAAATAGCTTCCGTTATCAGCAACCTGACGGGCCAGTGCTTCTCTCCTTACGGCAAGGTAACCCCACTGTCATCGACAACGGCATCAATCTCCGCACCAACGCCGCCACAGAGCAACTGGAATCCCGCAGCCCTCCAGGACGCCTACATACATGGGCTAACGGGCTCCAGTAAAAACAAGCTTGTGTCACTTCCTCCTGCAACCTCGCTCAACCAGCTCATCGAGACCAGGATCCATCTCAACCTCGGGATCCAGGCTCTCGCGCCGGTACCCCTCCGCTTTAGCCTGGTTTTTCCTGCCTGTCTTCGCAAGCGACGTCTCCACCCTCACCACTCCTGCTTCCGTCATCACAGCCACGGCTCCTGAGGCGGAACCTATGCAACTGGGACGCACCCATTGCAGCGACAACCTGTGTCTTTACTGCGGGGGGGCTCTGGCCACTTCGCCATCTCCTGTCCGAACAAGAGACTGTCCAAGGCTAACCAAGAAACCATCCGGGTGAGTCGCACTTCCTCACACTCCAGCATTAGTAGTTCCCGTCCCATGATCCAGGTCAACTTGCTCCTGCCTAACGGCGTGTACACTCTCTCCTCCTTCATAGACTCAGGTGCGGATGCGAACATTAGGGGTATGGAGCTTGCACACTGCCTCTCCATTAAAAGAGGGCGACCATGCCTTTTGGCCTCACTTAACACCCCTGCCATCTTACAAGCACTCATAAACAACGTACTTAGGGGCTTCCTCAATAAATGTGCTTTTGTTTACCCTGATGGCATCATAAAGTAATTATAATGGTATGTAAATGGTATTTGTCTCCGTTCTCTTGCCACAAACATTGTATAAAAACATTACATAAAAGCTCAGAACTCTCTCCCTCTCGCACACACACACACACACACACACACACACACACACACACAAAGACACACACACACAGCTAAGACTGATATGTGTCTTTCATGGTTGTTTAACACTGCAATGTGATGTGTAATATAGGAATTAATCCCTCCAGAGTACTTTGTTGTAATTCCTCCTTTGGTGATTAGCAAGTCTTTGACCACAGTCTCTTTTAATGTTCAAGGGAACTGGAAGTGAAAACAAGCTACCTGACTCCACAGCCCGATAGTCACAGCAGGATATGTAGACTTAATTACATCCTGTGTTTCGGTGCAACAGCTAAAGTGAGAGTCAAGATGTTTGACTGGAATCGGAGCTCAACTTGGTGCTTTTGACTCCGGCTGGAGCTCAATGACTCAAAGCCCAAAGCTCCACTTAAAGACTGAACAAACAGAGTTGTTGGTTTAATTTAGTGCTATTTCACAGAAGTGACATCGAATTAGCCATGTTTTCTGTGGCATGTGATTTATACCAGCTCCACTTTATCTGACTACAGTTGAGTCAGTGATGCAATTGCAATTTCCTGCTGTTTACGAACGATGTACATTTGAGGTTTCTTTCTTCCATTCTTTGTAAGGATCTCCATTAGCACCTGCAACAGCATCGGTTGCAGTGTGCAAGATTTGGTGACATCTATAGTGGTGAAGTTGCATGTTGTATCCATCACCTCACCCTCACCATTGCAGGCGAACCTTTGGTGGCCTTTAGTTGTCATCAAAACTCAAAAGATGTTTAGTTTGTCCACTCTGGGCTACTATAGAGAGGACCTCCTCATGTCAATAAAAATGTATGGGTTCATTTTAAGGGTTTTCTGATTATGAAATGTGATTATTTTGTTTTCTACTCATAGAAGTGACCAAAATTACCAAAACTACCAAAACCAAATTACACACTGCACCTTTAAATCCATGTGGCAGTGGCTCACTGGCCCTTACACTGATACCCCAAATGGCCACATGTGTACTGGTGGAAATACCCCACGACCCAGATTACTGAATAATGAAGATGACATGACCAAACTTGTACAGGGTTTGGATCCTGACGGAACCCGCAATCATCATTACACAAATTACTCTCTGCTGTGTGGTTCTGTGTTCTGTTTCCCTCTCTGTACAGAGAATAGATTCTTGGTGCATGCAACCTTCTTCAGTCTTTTTCCTCCAGGCAGAAAGAAAATTTCCGCAACAAGTGTAAGCTTGGCTCACCTGGTTGTGACCCAATTTTCAGTGGTTGTGGGCTTCTGACTGGGAAAAAACGGTTAAAAAAACAATCCTGTGCTTTTATTCTGAAGAGGATTTTTTGTGCATTCGTGTGCCATTTATTCACACTCCTTAACAGTAGGTGGCGATGATGGCCCTGTAATGCCCTGCAATCCTAATAAGGGGTGATGGTTGGTCCCGAAGCCAGACCAGTTGAGAACCACTGGTGCACAGTACTTTGAGTGGTCATTAAGACTCGTAAATGACGATCTTAATCCTTGTCCGCAAAAAAAAAAAGCACAGGATTAATTAATTTATTTGTTTACTTCCCCCCCCCCCCCCAAAAGGCTCACAACCCACTGATAACGAGTCTGCAACTCACTTGAGAATCACTGTTTGAAACGTTGCAAGCACAGCTAAACTTTTATTATTTGGATTGCAATTGTTTTGCAACATATGTTCAATTGTGAACCGCTGAATACACTTTGGTCCAGAGCGGCAACATTCAAAGACCCAGACACTGATATAAAGCTCTGAGATTCCCATGTACTGTCAACTTACGCTCTGCTCTCATGTCCAACACAACATGTGTGGGCCAGCAGGCTTTTGTTCTGCTTCCTGAACCTCACGTTGAGCTGTGAGACAGAGACCAAGGTCACGATCTTTCCATCGCCCGTTTATCTCAGCTGACTTGTATTTCGTCTGCCATGACCTCACCTGTTACTGTGCTGACTGATGTTGTTCTTGAAAGATTAGCCCATGACCCAGGAGGGTGGAGTGTCGGGCTGAAGTGATACTGCGCCAAACACATTGATTACTTTGGACAACTTTCCTGCTGAAATGTTTGAAAATGGAGGCAAGTCCGTGACCAAGGTTTTCATAACACCTGTGTTCTTCTGAGGAACATTCTATTTATTTTTTTAAAATTCTGGGACATTGATAACAGCATGGATATTTTTCTTCAGCAACTTTAATTAATAATCATGGAAATCAGCTGTCGGGGCAGATACCAGATGCCAATGTCTGCTGGTTTAAAGGTGCAGTGTGTAAGATTTGGTGACATCAAGAGGTGATGTCGCATGTTGTATCCATCGCCTCACCCTATGATAGATTTCAGTTGTTATTAAAACTAAAAAGATGTTTAGTACCTCCACTCTGGGCTACTGTAAAAACATGGTGGTCCCAATAGAGAGGACCCCCTCCTCATGTAAATGTACATTAATGGACTCATTTAAGGGTAATGGAGAAAAATCAAACATTTAGTTGATTGTATATTCATGAAAATGTCAGTATGTAATTGTTTGGTAATATCTGTGGATGTGACCAAAATGACCAAAATGTTACACACTCCACCTTTAAGACATTATTTGGGTAATATTTCTTAACTTGTTCACCTCTGTAAGACAAACTGTGATGTGTGAATATTTCATTTCTAATACTTTGCCTACAAGACAACTAAAGTTGGAGTTGGATGACATAGTGCAGTACAGTGTGGGGTTCCTGCACTATCTTTGCTGTGAGATCCACAAGGTTTGGATACGTTTCGTCTTTTCCTAAACACATGAATGATTCGATGAATTACTCCACCTGTCATCCAAGAACACAACAGATTCAACATGATCATCTGAGTGAACTGTGGGATTTCAGTTTTTTTTTAAATGTATTCTTTATTTAACCAGGTAGGTCAATTGAGAACCAGTTCTCATTTCCATTTGACGTCCTGGGACCATGGGGGTATCAGTGTCGTGGCCAGCAACCCGGCAGCCTGTCTCAAGCTGGATTCGAACCGGCCACCTTCGCTTCCAAAGGTGGCTGCTCCATCCACTGAGGCACTGCCAACTGTCAACTGATGCAGCGCAGAAAAGTCAAAGTCAAAGTAAACACAGGATTCTTCCTTTCGCCAGATCATCGAACCCTGGAGTCTAATTCACCGACTGCATTCATGTGCACTTTGATATTTAACAGCCCTGAACCGCAGCGTGCTTCACACACATCCTGTCACCTAGAATCAGGCCTGCTTGGTCCAGACCAGGACCAGCTCTTTGAACCTCCTCTGTCAATATTATTCACCTGATTATGAAGGGGGGAAAGCCGCGGAAAAATATGTGCAAAAGTTGTCACACGGGGATTTGGGTTGTGCTGAGGTGATAGAACAACACTTGAGTTTCAGCACTTTAGTCTTTCACGATATCCTGATATTTATTATTTTCCAAGTCTGTGCCATGGGACACGCGGGCTGTGAACGCCCCCTGCTCTCCAGTCCGCTCCACACCAGTCCTCATCGTGGATCGTGCATCAAAGTCTGGATCCTGGCATGAGGCTTTGCTGCTGTTTTTGTCTGGCATAATGAAATCATGAAAACAGGACTCTCACAGGTGTGTCCCTGGTGAGCTGACCCTCTGCTGGGAATGTAAGCCAGCGGTGATGAAGGGGTATATTTCTACCTTCATGGGGTAATATGGGAGTAAGTTCTCCTGTCTGCGATGTTTTATTCACAATATCAAGTGCGACAACGCTCAAAATAAATGGAATAGGTGGTCACGACAGACTTTTAAATAAAGTGTACACGGAGAGACATTTTGAGAAATAAAAGGTGCAGTTTGTAAGATTTGGGTCATTTTTGTTACTTCCAACAATACAGCATATCGAGTAATCTGGGTCACAGGGTATTTCTTCCAGTGTGGGAGAAATACATAGGGCCATTGAGGGTGTTGGTGTCAGTGCCAGTGACACTGCAGCAGGGTCCACGTGGAATTCGAACCAGTGCCCTTTGCTTCCAAAGGCGACTGCTCTAACCACTGGTCCACTGCCTCCCCATTCACGAAGTCTTTCTAACCGAAATGTATTATCTTTTATCATTACCCTTAAATGAACCCATCAGAGCATTTACACGAGGAGCAGGTCCTCTCTATGGAGGCCGGCATGTTTTTACAGTCGGCCAGAGCGGACATACAAGACATCTTTTGAGTTTTAATGACAACTGATGGCTACCATAGGTTCTCCTGCATGCTCCAATGGGAAGAGTGAGGTGATGCATACAATATGCAACTTCACCTCTAGAGGTCACCTAATCCTACACACTGCACCTTTAAGATCATCGATACAAGCAAAATAAGTCGGGAAATCAGCACCAGGATGATGGATTCTCTTCCTCTCTGATGAACACGACGGATGGTATCGGTGGCACATGGTCTTTACGCCTTCTTCTGTCTTTCCTGCTCAAAGATGTCAGCCCGCTGTCTGCCATGGTGCCATCTGTATCTCCTCTGGCTATGAGCAGTCTTGCGTGCCGTCGGTATGTGCACCATCGTTCTGCAATTCCAACAAAACCTGCACAATGGGTCCTCTCTCACTTCCCACGTGTACAGGTTTGTTGATGTTGGCAGGGCGACACTGAGCAGAGCAGGAAAGAGATGTGAAAGGGCTCCAGACACCAGTGTTCAGGCCAGGGGAACAGTAGCAGTTTCCACTTTGTCCACACTCCTTGAAGTTCCTTGGTTCTTCTCCCTTCCTCTTCCAGTTGTCAGACCTAAGTTTGGACTGCCTCCCTTCTTTGCCTTGGGTCTGCTTTCTCCCATTGCTGAAAGTGGGTGGATCCAAGTCCCTGTTGCCTCAATGCACAGGTGATGTCGCGAAACTTTCTGCTTGTGCCCCGATGTGTAAGCTTCCCATTTGCATCCTGATCTTGTGGTGACACCAGCATTTCAGACAGAGTCTTCTGCATCAGCACAGCCCTGCACTCTACCATCTTGAATTCTTTGACCACTGGTGTAGGCGTAGGTGCAACAGGCCAGACCTGACGTGAAGCTTGGTAGGATACAAAGCCACCCGCGAAGGTGTTTGTTCACTCTCCTCTTCTATGTGTAGGCCATGGGGCAATTCAGGGCTCAGTATCTTGCCCAGGGAAACTTTGGCATAAAAACTGGCAAAGGCATTGACTTAATGGCATTTATAGTTTTTGTGTAGCATTAGATTTAAAATGTACTACCCTCTTAAGTCACTAGCAGACAAAGATGTCCCAGTGACTGCCATTGAAAACTATAAATGTCATAAAGTACATTTTGACAGACCCATGACTGATGCATTTTGCATTTGCATTTTCTTAAGAAAAAATCAAAACTGGCATTTAAAGGGTTAAAATCCTCAAAATGATTGAATATTTGGTAGTTTTGACCAGCGCTGGAGTTGGGATATTTATGCAAACAAACAGCAGAAAGAAATATGAATCTGTTGACTTTGAGGCAGTTTTTGGAAGCGGGCATTTTGTCATTAATGACTCAAGAGGACAGTAAATTTGTTTCACCGTGTTCTAGTGCTCGATTAAAAAATTCTTTTCAATTCCAAAATTTGCCACGAGGGAGACCCTATTACAAAAAAATGGCCAGATAAAGAGGTGAAATCTGCTCTTTTGGATGAGGGTTAATGCTAATCTACTGGACTCAGTAGGTCCCCATGTGGACATGTGAGTAACATTATGAAATGATACATTAGTACAGTACTTGCACAACACCTCAGGAAAAATAACCATCAGAACCAAGAGAAAAATGTTCACCTTCTCCTCGAGAGTTTACCAATGCTGCTGCTGTGTAATTTTGTGTTTGGCAAAGATTTCAACTTTTCAGAGCTGAAGATGAGTTTCAGTTCTATTAAACTTAAACATCCCAGGTTAGTTTGCTTAAAAGTCTGGCATCGTGGACACCAGCTGCGGTTACAGTAACACCTCGTCTTGAATGAGGTGGGGGAGATGGTTAAAAATAGCTCCTGGGCTGAACCTCCCCTCCCTCCCCTCCCAGGATGTTGTTTAAGTCTGGTACATTCCTCACACACTTAGCCAGCCTGCATATTTGCCACCTTCCCCTCTGTTTTATTCCATCACCATTCTCATGACCTCAGAACACTTTGTACTAGCTGTGGTTAGATTCGGTTGCGAAACATCGTCTGCTAATGTTTTGGAATGTATCGGTCATGCAGTCCAATGGAACAGTCTTATAATAAATCCTGATGATGTGCATGAGGGCTAATATACTGTATACTATGGCATATGTGTCAAACTTCTGGCCCTTGGGCTAGGGGTGGGCGTATCGATTCAAATATCGGTAGTATCGATACCAAGGTCAGTATCGGAATCAGACTGATATTAGCGTGAAAAGATCAAAACTTTTGTGGCAGTTCCTCTTCTATACGTAAAGGAAATTTCTCGAATTTCCTCAGAGTTCATGCAAGCGCAGCATCTCCCCAGGTCTGTCTGTGGAAACAGTGCATCTCTCTCTCTCTCCCCCTCTCCCTCTCCCTCTCTCTCTCTCTCTCCCTCTCTCTCTCTCTCTCTCTCTCTCTCTCTCTCTCTCTCTCTCTCTCTCTCTCTCTCTCTCTCTCTCTCTCTCTCTCTCTCTCTCTCTCTCTCTTTGCCCCCTGACGAATCACAACAACATTAAGAGATGGTTGAGAAGTGCAAATCATAACGACATTAAGACACATCACAACAACATTAAGACGAATCACAACAAAATTAAGACGAATCACAACAACATTAAAATGTGGCCGAGAAGAGCAAATCACAACGACTTTAAGACGAATCACAACGACATTAAGACAAATCACAACAACATTAACTTCTACGACAATAAGACCACGGAGGAGTCGATCCTAGATCTACAAACCAGGAGTATGAGGGACAACCTAGTCTTCACAGCAGCAGCAGTAATGCGACGGAAAATAATTTCTTTCACATCCTTCAAGAATAAAACGGAGAAAACAAAAAAAACTTGCGACCACCAATAATCTAAAAACAGCAAAAATATCTATAGATGCAGAGAAAGCATTTAATAATGTTAGCTGGAAATTTCTTGTATTTACTCTACATAAATTTGGATTTTGTAGTCAGTTCATCACTTGGATAAAAACCTTAAATAACTCACTTAGTGACTCGGTCAGAACCAATAACACAAACTCTCCAGGCTTTTCTCTTGAGGAACCAGGCAAGGATGCCCATTGTCTCCTGCACTCTTTGCAATATTCATTGAACTTCTAGCAGCTGCAATACGACAAAACCAAAATATTAGAGGGATTCAGACGACCAACACAAACCATAAGATAAGCCTTTATGCAGATGATGGGTTACTTTTCTTGGAAAATTCACCAACAACTCTCACAGAAACAATTAATCTAATCAAAACATTTTCATCTATCTCTAATTACTCTTTTAACTGGGGCAAGTCAACTGCAATGTCTATCAACAGTGACTTACAGGGCACTCTGTCCACCCCCCTACAATCGGGAGATATGAGGTATCTGGGTATCAACATTTCCTTCAAGCTGTCTTGGTAAGACTAAACTACTCCCCGCTTCTAAAAAAAGATAGAGGATGATCTGGAGCGGTGGAACCAAATTGTTCTCAAAAATATATATAATCTTATCAAGCATGGACAACTCTCTCTCACTCTGGGAGCAAGATTTATTATTCAATTCAGATACAGCTTTTTGGTCTCAGGTTTGCACCAATGCATTTAAAAAGACACAAAGCGCAAACCTGCAACTAATACAATACAAAGTCCTGCACAGAACACATTATACAGGACAAAGAATGTTCAGAATGGTCCTGGTGCCATCTAATATGTGCCAGCATTGTTCCAGTAACCAAGCAGACACTTACTTCCACGCTGTGTCGGGGCCCAGGTCCCTGGATTGGGGGTGCAGGGGGGCCAAGGGGATTTCCGGCAGGTGGAACCTGCTCTCACTGGGGGCATGGTCCCCGGTCCCTGACCCTTTGGGGCAGGTGGGGGGGGCCTGGTGTCCTGGTGGGACCAGGGGAGGTATCATAACTGCTTATACAGGACAAAGAATGTTCAGAATGGTCCTGGTGCCATCTAATATGTGCCAGCATTGTTCCAGTAACCAAGCAGACACTTACTTCCACGCTGTGTCGGGGCCCAGGTCCCTGGATTGGGGGTGCAGGGGGGCCAGGGGGATTTCCGGCAGGTGGAACCTGCTCTCACTGGGGGCATGGTCCCCGGTCCCTGACCCTTTGGGGCAGGTGGGGGGGCCCTGGTGTCCTGGTGGGACCAGGGGAGGTATCACAACTGGTGACCTCGGGGCGGGGTGGGGTGGGGGGGTGGCTTCCCTGGCTCAGATTGGAGCGGGTGGGGGTGTGGGGGATAGGTGGGCCTGGGCCCCAACTGGCCTCTGCAGCGCGGCTGGGCTCGCTGGTGCCGGGCTCTGGGGGCGGGGCTTGGTCCCCTTCTAGGCGGGGGACGCCGAACCTGGGGGGTAGTGCCCCTGATCAAAGGAAAGGGTTTTTTTGGGGGAGCCATTTGTAGAGGGTCATAAACTCCCGCTCAAGGCTTCTCCTTTGTCCTTGTAGACCACATGGCATGATATCCCAACAATCATTTTTTCATATGCTGGGATCTCATGCCATGTGCTGTGGGAGAACAAAGAAAGGCCTACATGTACTCCTGGAAGCCTGAGCTAGAGTTTTGTGGCCATCACAAATGGTCCCTCAAAACGCCCCCATTCACACCTAGGTGTGATTCGGAGCTTGGAATGTGGACTCTGTGCTAGCATTGGCTGACACCCGACACCAGTGATGTCACTGAGTTTATAAAACACTGCCGTCCCTGTCTTCCACTGTTTTTTACCCCAAGTATGCCAATCGGGAGCAACCTACCACCTTTTTACTCCATTTTTCTTTCATCCTTAAGCTTTTTCCACCGCCTTCCAACTCGCGGACCGAACCCATAGACTACACTTTGCTTGTTTCCCCCCATTGTGTTTTCCACTGCTTTTGGATCTACTGAAGATTGCTGCGCAAATCCTCTTTGAGTACCTGTGAGTAGTGTATCGACGCACTTTTTTAAATTGAACCTTTCCGCTTCCGCCGAGAGATGAATTCCGTCATAGCCACCTGAGTCGCCTGACGAGAGCCCGTCATCCAGCCACAGAGTGGTGAACGGACTTTAATTTCCAGCTCCCAATATTTGGAGTACCTGGATTCCTCTGCATTTGCTGAGGAGTGCATTCCGTTGTAGCCGACTGAAGTGCACGACGACGAACCGCCAAGCCCAGTCACAGTACGTGCTGCAGATGACGAGAGCGGACTTTGGTACAACTCTGAACGGAGCAACTCACAGTAAGAGGCGTATGTCTGGGTGAAATATATAAGAGCTGTATGTCTTATTCTTTGGTCTTATTATCCATGATCCGATTGGCCTGATAAGCTCATATATCACCAGTTAAAGGACCAGTACCTGACCAGATGAACTTAGGCTCACTGGCTCTGATACTGTGTGGTGATATCGGTGATTATCAGCTATTGTGAAGATTCGGTGTGGACTTTCTCTCTATCCCTTTCTTCTCTTCTACCAACCTCATTTAATATTTAAACTGCCTCAAGGTGCAGTTGCGGGATAGTTGATCAGCCACATATAAGTTACCTTGCAACACGTGCGGCTCAAGGATTACTTCCCCTTTGTTCTCTTTGTTCAGCCATTCATCGTCGGCCGTCAACCGCCATCTTGGCTCTGGTGAGGGAGGGGCGTCAAACAAACGCCACTCCACCTCCACTCTCTCACACTCTCCCTACTCCTCCCCCCTCACACACACACACACACACACACACGCAGACACACATAAACACACACACTCCAAGTTTATATTTACTTGTGTTTGTTTTGTAATGTATGTTTGCTAGTACAGTAAAATTATGATGTGTTTAGAAATTAAGTAATGTTGTTTTAAGATAATTATTACTGAATAAACCCTGTTATAATTTACCACGTTGTTGTCTGTGCTTATTGTGAGTGTATTTGTAACAACAGCTGGAAATTCTACAGTCAGTGCTTGACTTCACTCTTCTAAACCATCTGAGACTGTAATTTGATATATCAATTAAGTTATTGGTCCCTGGTAACAGGGTGGTGCCCCGAGGTTACTCTTTGTAGTAAACATTTTAACATATCATCCCTGATGGTTATTGATACATTTTAGCCTAACAACCGAAAGTGTCCATATATGTGCCCAACATGGTGCTTGATTCAAGTTGATTCCTAACACATAGTTATTTCATTCAGAGAAATGGTAAATGGTCTGTATTTATATAGCGCTTTATCAAGTCTTGGAACACCTTTCAAAGCACTTTAAAGTACAGTTTACATTCACACAGTCACACAAACATTCATGCTGTGCTTCTATTTGCAGCACTTTGTGTATGAGTATTTGGGACAATGTGGGGTTCAGCGTTTTGCCCAAGGACACCTAAGCATGTGGAGTGGGGGGAGGCGGGAATCGTACACCTGACCCTCTGGTCAGAGGACAGCTCCTCTAACCCCCTCAGCCACATCTATAATATACATCTATAATTACATTTAGCAGCCGTCACGCATGGGGTATTCCCAGTCATTTCAAGTGTCTACCTAAATACAAGGGGTATAGAGGAAACAGCCATGATTCTCGTTCATGACAGGAAGTGCCAGTCAACCCACAGGAATGCAAACAACTACAGCAGTCATGGTTTTCCACAAGTGAGAGAGAGACCTGTCCAAGTCAAAGAAAAATGACTGTGTCCTTCTTGTCGGTGGGTATCCTGGGAAAACTAACAAGAATCAGGCAGAGGGAATCACGGTGCGAAACTCAAGTAATATTTGGCAATAACAGGGTTTAAAGGTGCAGTGTGTAAAATTTCAGTAATTTTTTGTCACTATATCTGTAGAAATAGAATTATAAAACAATTAAATACAGACAATTTGGGGGATGTATAATCACCTCAATGCATGACCTGCTTTTTACATTACCCTTAAATGAGCCCTCTAATGTATATTTACATCAGGAGAGGGTCCTCCCTATGGGGGCAGCCATGGCGTTACAGTTGTAAAAGAGGACGTACTAAACATCCACTGAGTGTTAATGACAACTGAAGTTTAAGCTCCCATAGGTTCTCCTGCATGCTCAGAAGGGTCAGGATGAGGTGATGGATACATGTAACTTCAACTCTAGATGTCACCAAATCTTACACACTGCACCTTTAATATGTACCACGAAGGTGCACTACATGCTGAATGACCACAACATGAGGTTCACTTGCTACAGTTTGTTGTAGTGACTGTCATTAGTAGATGGACATTGTTCTGTTTTCACAGAGATGCTCATCTCATGCTCATCACACGATGACAGCATGATGCTCAAACACATGATAACATAAGGTTATGAATGCAATCGTTTTTGCTGTAGAGAGCACATGATGATGTCACCAACAGTACTATTTTGACAAGAAGTCCTACTAATCAATAGTTTCAGCACACAACTCCCTCACACCATTTCCTCATGTGTCTTTTTCTGTTTCTATTTTTTTTAAACGGTGTTTATGGGTGTTACTTCTTCTACACTTTAAACAAAGCCAGGTGAGAAATTCCCTGTTCCCCGTCGAAGCTCAGTAATCACATCCTGACTCCTCACACCTCTGTGCTTCAAATGCAAACACACGGATATGGACACTGTAGTCTCATCCCTCTCAAAGTTTTTGAAGTCATTTTAATGTGCTTATACCATATTACTTTTAAAGTGCATGAGGATGTGTGTATGCTGAGGACATGGTTGCGTGATGGTGCTAACAGAGAGGCACCTTGTCCAAACTGGCAGGAGCCGAGTGCTGTTTTGACTGCCAGGAGCTGGCACGTTAGTCATGTCCCCTTGGATTTCAAGTGGAGCAAGTCTGAGAGGAAATACCGCTGGAACCGAGCGAGAGCAGACATACCTCACCTCTGACAGTCTGGATAAAACACTTCAGCCCTGCTGCAGGCTGAACACAGATCAAGGAGAAAGGCGGTGGCCAAAGTCATGTTGCTGTGTTGCTGTAAGCTGACAACCTTCAAGGACAAGAGAGGGGATTTCTGAGAGCGAACCCAAAGGTTCTTTATGGAGTCTGGGGTGGCATATCACATTGCCCTCCTGCTTACCCCATTCTCTGTTTCCTGAGAGCATTCATACACACCCAGACAGGAGAGGCCCTTGAAGGAGTTCCAGCGTTACCATTTTGCTGTCTGGAAATAATTAAAGATGGAAAAAAGGTGGAAGAGTTGGTCAGGGCTAATTTTCCCAGAGTCCATGAGATCCACACCCACAATTCACACTGGTGGAACTGAGTTCTCTACTCACGATAGCCCAGTAACACCATTTATGGTTCCATTTGGGTTACATCATGTGTATCAGAACATCAGTCTTGTCTCTGGCTCAGGTGCTCCACAATGTTGTTGTCCAATAGTCAGCTCTGTAGATGTAATCCCACCTCTTGCAGATTCCTATCAAAGCTCACTTTCCTTCTGATATAGTCTGACTTGAGTATGATTAAGAGAACATTGAAGATCATTCACTTTGAACTGTCATATCGTCTGTACGGGGAACCACAAAATGAACATGCTACTTTACTGACTGGTCACAATGGCTGCATTCACACTGAGGGGCAACGCCCGATACAGACGTATGATGAATGATAGAAAGTGAAAAAACTTGCTGTTCATAGGGTAACCACTGGGGGCTGACTCCAAAAAGGAACAAAACCTCACGTGAAAATGAACAACTTTAGAGGTGAATTGAACATATTTTTCTTAACTCACTCATTTTTATTTTGAACTTGCACATAATTTTGGGAGTGGCCTCTTGACTGACAAGTGGGCCAACCTGGTGACGCGATGGCACCATGGGCCCACCCACAGTTCTGTGCGTGTTCCACCTCTATGCCCGTTTTTGGATGTACCCGGAACGACTAGTAGTTGACTAGTAGACTGAGAGAGAGAAGTCAAGTAAAAAAAATATTGTGCTTTTTTTAAGGGGATTTTTTATGCATCAGAGTGCCGTCTATTCACACTCCTTAATAGTAGGTGGTGATTAGGCCCTGTAATGCTAATAATGCTACAGTTTGTTTTCACATGCTAACTGACCATGGTGAAATGCAAGTACAACACCAGAACTTTCCAAAGTTTGTGACGTGGCTCGTCATTAGAGGGTCATGGTGGTTCCCACAGCTGGGCCAGTTGAGAACCACTGGACTAGAAAACAGGGGCACACTCAGGCTCCTCAGTGTTGTTGATTACATATCCATTAATGGAGCGGTAGCTGTGTACAGACTTTTTCAGTGCCCACATAGAACAGGGGATGAAGAAAAAGTGTACTGGGTAAGAAGAACAAGAGTAACACGAGTGAGTCAAGCTGCAAGTATGAAGAATGACATCTCATCTCCACTGTGGTTGGGCTCATGGTGCCGTTGTGTCACCCACGTACGTACCAGCTGTCAGTCAAGAGGGCACGCCCTTAATTATGCTCAATTTCAAACAGTGATCAAATGAAAATAAGCGAGTTAGAAAAAAAAAATAAATCACCCCCATACAGTTGTCACAGTAACTCGTGTGACTGACTGAAACCAAAACTAGTCTTTCTCCTACCATTCGAACTCCACTCCTCAGGCAAGATACTAACCTGAACAATGCCCCATGTGTTCATGCAGTACTGCATTGTATGAATATTTGTGTGACTGTGAAGGTACACTGCTTCATTGAGACTTGAGAAGTACTTCATCATCAGCAGACATTTCTTGTTTTGGCTCCTCGGCCTAATGGAACTTTATACTGCATGTGTTAACTTTGGGCAAGTCGGGACTGAAATATATCACTCTGCTTCTGGGACTATGGTTCTCAAGCGATGTTGAATAGTTGACATGTTTATCTGAACATATTATTTTCAAAGGCATTTCACTAATGCTTGCTTTATTCCAAGTTGTTCTAATGCTTTCAGCAGTCTCTTTTGTATGAGCATGAAAACAAATTTCTGTACTTGAGCAAATACACAAGCCCACCTCCCTTCAGCTGAAGAACAGCTGCTTTTCTTGACTTTTTTCTACCCCAGTAAGGTTTTCCTGGTTTTTCCATTGATGCATGATGTCCAAACCATCCACAACCAAGGTTTGACTAAAGGAATGCAACTGACACATATGAAAGGAAAAAAAAGAAAAGAAAAAGCTCAAAAGCTCTGCATGTGTTTGTAATTCAGACATCTCCTCCAAATGTGTGTACAACACCACAATGTGTTTTTTAATATTGCAAAATTACAGGTGGAGGCCGTGGTCTCGCGCAGGGGTGTCGAGCTCATTTTCACCAAGGACCTCATCAGCATTATGGTTCCTCTCAAGGAGCCGGTTTTAATTGTGGGACTAAATGTAATTAAAACTACTTATATTTTCTTTACATTACAACACATTGTAAAATACCTGTCTTCATACTTTATTCATCATGTATTCAAGTTATATATTTACATACAGTACATGTGAAAATGTAAACACACTGAATATATTGCTAAACGTGGCATTTGTAATTATCTAGAGTTCATGGGCATAATATAACATATGCTTTCGACTTTTATCTTTAGACAATCATATGCCTTTACGTTTTCACGGGCCACATAAAATGAGCTGGTGGGCCACATTTGGCCTATGGGCCATAAGTTTGACACATGTGGTCCAATGCCAACCTAAAATGAAACAGTGAAAGCCTGTGGTGGCTCTCTTTGTGATGTTGTGTACCTGTAAAGCTAATAATGCATCTCTAAATGGCTCATGACTAGAATATAATTTCCACATGTTGAAATACAATACAATCTTATCACTGTAATACAATGCAGAGAACAGTTGATGCTGAGCTAAAAGTAAAAATGATGCATAGTGTTAGATTTGATGATTTTTTTTGTGGCTGCATATTAAAATGTGGTTCCAGCTCTTAGCTGTGTTGAGCAGCTGGATTGAATAAAACGCCAGAGATTAGTAGAGCTGGTCAAATATCCATATCAGTGACTCTACCAGACAGTAAGTAAGGAAAAATCACCAGACACCAGAAACCTGATCCAGTCTGTGCTACTTAGACAGGTGGGGCATTGAATCTGGCAGCAGAGAGTGTTGCCAATCACCTGCTCTACTGAGAGGCCCAAAACACTAAAGTCTGACTAATGTGATGAAATTAGAAAAAAAAGCCTTTTGTAACCCATTATCTTACATTACTACAGTTTTCTTTGCAGGACAAAAATATAATCCAACACACATGTGTAGCCATTGCCATATTTGTCACCAACAAATCAAATCAATGTAATATCAGTGGATTTAGAGGAAAGGGAGAAGTCATGGGCAACAACCTGTTGCTGTGACAGGGCAGGTGGGAAAAAGAGAGGCCATGAGTTATTCAAGGAGCAGTGTGTAAGATTTGGGTCATTTTTGGCATGTCTAAAAATCTTACAAAACAATTATATACTGTCATTTTTGTTAAATGTATATCCTCAAATGGACACGTTAGTGTATATTTACATGAGGAGCAGGTCCTATGGGGGCTTCCATGTTTTTACAGGGGCCAAGAGTGGATCCTGTCATGCCCACGCCAATGACATGGTCAGCGGCCGAGCATTTAATCATCCTCCGGTCCTGCTGGTCGTGGACGTCATGGCCCGATTCGGGTTTATACTGGTTTTGATTTCTCCCAAAGGTGAGTTTTGCTGACATGGGAAGGTGTTTCCCTTCGGGCCTGTGTTCCACAGAACTTGGCTCCAACTTCCACACCATGGATTCTGAGTTTGTTTGCTTGTCCTCACAGATCACGCATATGCACGTCATCGCTTCTATCGGAATTTGGATTAGCCTCTCAATCTACATAGGTCAAACTGAACAGTGACTTGTCATCCCCATATTGTGTGTATGGTAAATTTAGCGCCATGTGTGTCTTGTCCATTGGTTATGGCTCGTCTTTTGGTTCTCATTGAGTGTTGTCAAGTCTGTGTCCTACCTGTAGAGGCCGTAGCGCTGACGTTGGATGTGGTGGAGGGCGAGTCGTCCTGAAACGTCCTCAAACAACAAAAGCGGAGTCATGATTATTAAAGCAAGTAAAGTTGCAAAGCAGAAAATTTGCCAACAACTCCCGGGGCCATATTGATTGTGCAATCGTAAACTTTCGATAGTCAGGAACAGAATTTTCGTGAACACTGTGCGCTATCAGAAAAATTCAGATGGGTCCTGAAAGCTAAGAAATTGCACTTTACGACCAATTTAATCATTAACAAATTACATGGAGATTTACCAAACATGTGTTGACAACTGGTCAATGAATTGTCTCCATTCATCATCTATCCATTCATAGCTCACTGAAACACCTTTCTCCTTTGCATACCACACATTCATGCACTCAAACGTATGTAATGTATGGAAGATCCCACTTTGGATTTCCTGCACATGGATTCATCTCTAACCCATTTTCCAACTAGTCTTTAACTTCATCCATGGCAGTGACAAAATCATCATTTCAGAGAAAGAAAATGTGTCCACTTACCAATGTCGTAGTTATGTTGGGATCCTGTTCATGACTCCAATTTGTTGCAGAATTGTGGAGATTGGTTGCTGTCGAGAGCTGATGAGAGAGAGTGATTACATTTAGTCCCACAATTAAGCCAGGATGTCTTAGGTTGAGGAAGACTTTACTCGAGGAGAAGTAACATTAACAAATTTCACTCCTGGCTCTGCCGGGACCCAGGAAAACACCGGAGTGGAGAGATACACACAGCTGAGCAGCGAAAGTCCCAACAAATCCCTCCTTTCACACCATTTTATGGTTTGAAAACAACAAACCTTCGTCTTTCTCTTATGTAGCCCACATTTACAAATCAGAGTTTGTCTCACAGGGCTTCACAGGGCGGGTAACATCCTCTCTGTCCTTAGAGCCTCAGCAAGGGGAAGGAAAAACTACCAGGGGAAAAAAACGAAAAAGTAGAAACCTTTGGGAGAGTCACAGGTGAGGGATCCACTCCCAGGACGGACAGACGTGCAACAGATGTTACGTAGAATGTTCAATAAACCTTCAGTGATGTTTCCCGTGAAAAATGTCAGAAAGAAACCCTTCCAATGTGGTCAAACTTTCATTGAGATTTTGAGGAGGCTTTGAGGTGGAGGGAGCAACTTCTGGTGACGAAAGGTAGGAGTGTTTTGAATTTCTGGACGAACGCAGCTCAGTCTTTCTCGACCTAGTTTCGACTTTGCACGTCATATTTTCTGTGTCAATCAAAGCTTGTATTGTGTGGTGACTTTTTCAGAACAGTTGACCAAGTCAGTCAGTATTATATGTGCTTTGTGTGTGGGTGTGTGTTGGTGTATGCAGCTGCCTCATTAACTGTAAGGTCTTTGTGGTGATGGATTATTCACACTTGATATGCTGAATATATTACGAATGTCAGTTAATCTACTGTATGTATTTTTAGGTCCGTCCAGTACAGTGAGCGGACATTATCCCCAATTTTGAAAATAGAATGTGGTCAGTCCACAGAGGCCATCTCCCATTTGACGGATCTGATGCAT
>JAFBJT010106786.1:85646-116307 GCA_016785325.1 Chascanopsetta lugubris | reverse complement strand
ACCAAATGTAGCAGGGTTCTTGACAGAGAGAGAGAGAGAGAGAGAGAGAGGGAGAGGGAGAGACAGAGCGAGACGGACATACACACACAGGCAGAGGGAGACGGACAGAGACACACACACTCACACACAGAGACAGAGGGAGATGGACAGAGACACACACACACACTCACACACAGAGCGAGAGAGAGCCACTTTGCATTTTGCAAAAAATTCAAAGCCTCTGAAAATGTAATTAGTGTATCAGCGTATTGAAAAATGGAAAAAAAACAAATGCAGTTCCACAAATGTTTTTCTTTTCTGCTGTATTTTCAATAAATATGCACACACACACACACACACACACACACACACACACACACACATATATATGTGATTAGTGTATCGTTACACCCCGACTGAACAAACAAACCTGTTATTATTACCTGCGTCTCGACAGCATACTAATCATTGTTTTCAGAATATGCAACACAGATTCCTTTTAGTCACTTATTTGTTTGGGTCAACGTGCTGTAACCATGGTTACTGTGCGAGGCAGAAAAAGTGTGTCCAGTATAAACCAATCAAGCTTTTAACAAGACGATGAAACGAGTCCTCGTAAATTTCCTCCTTAAAGGTGCAGTGTGTACGATTTTGTGACATCTAGAGATTAAATTTGATATTATATCCATATCACCTCACCTTCACCCTTCTGAGCGTGCAGCAGAACCTATGGTAGACTTCAGTTGTGAATGAAACATGAAATATGTCTAGTATGTCCACTCTAGGCTACTGTAAAACCATGGCGGCCCCCGTAGAGAGGACCTGCTCATGTGAATATACATTAATGGGCTTATTTACGGGTAATGGGTAAAAAAATAAGACATTTAGATGATTATAAATTCATGAAAATGTATGTCATTGTTTTGTAATCTGTTTAGAGTTGGAAAAAAATGACCAAAATATCACACACTTCACCTTTAAAGTTGCAGACCGGACACAGTGAAGGTCAACATCCATAGTCAATTGCAATAACAAGTGACAGTGTGGCTCACGGCAATTCTATGGAAAGAAAAAACGATCACAAGCCGATGAAAACAATGTTTACGCTTCTAAATAAGCAGATGAATTGATATACGACAATAGAAGACTGCAAATCAGTCGCAAATAGTAAATACCAAGTGTCCAAGAATGCGGCGAAGCCTCCCTTCAAACGGAACGAGCCTGTTTGCGAACGATTCATCATGACAGTGTGACACGAAGCGCTTAATGTGACACGGAGATCAACCTCTGAGTTTTCACTTGACTTCCCTCCCCCCTGCTCCGGTTATGAGATACCAGCGCGTAAACAAAAGAACTCTTTGTAAATTGGGCGCCGGGCCCGTGAAACTGCATCCCGTCGGACAAATTCATTCCCCCCCCCCCCTCGCTGCCATCATCGCTGTCATAAAAGCCTCCGCTGTAGTTGATGGTGTTGACATTCAACGAGACAGACACCGGGGGCGGAAACACGTCGTTTGCTGTTCTGTTTGTTTCCTCATCCCAGTGTCCCGATGGAAACACCTCACCCGTCACCCGTCGCCATGTCAACAAGTTGGGACGAGGATGGGTGTTCAGGGTCAGCGCTAGGTGTCGATTCGAACCGTGGTCGTTTCGAGTTTGCGGCGCAGACGACGGACTGTCGGAGACATCACGGTGAAACTATCACCACCCCAACACACATTGAAAAGACCCGTTGAAACTTAGGTCCTGGTCTTTTGGAGGGATACCCAGTGCCACCTCAGCATTTCTTTAGAGGTCCGTTCAGTTCAATAAGCGATAAATGGTCTCTTTGGTCGTATCTGCGTCCTTTAATTGTGCTAAGTGTTGGTTGGAAAGTAAGCCTCTGTTTCAAAAGAGTCCGAAACCAAGTCACATGATGATCTCTTATTCCCCGCCTGTTCATCAAAAAAGCACAGTTTGTAGGATTAAATGCCACCCGGAGGTGACTTTGCAGACTCCGTGTGATGACTTCTCCTCCAATCACACCGTGGAACCTGTGGTAGCCGTCAGTTATCGCCGTAACTCAATAGGGTGGTGGAACATGGCATCCGGAGTAGAGAGGACCAGCTCCTTATGTAAATATAAAAAAGTGTATACTTATATCATCAGATTACATGTGATATAATATACATGATATCATCAGAAAGCATGAGCAAATTCGTTTTTATTCCGTTTATTTCTATTTGATTATGTTCGCCTTAATCTCGCACAATCGACCCTTATGCAGAATGCTACAATTGAGGTGCTGACTTCAAATTAAACGAATGTTGTTGTTATATCGCTTCCGTTCGCCTCTCTGATGTTACCTGTCATTTCTGTAAAGACGTTGGAGCAAGTTGCGTCATGCCCCCTCTCTCTTTTTAAACATATCTCTACATGTAGTTTCATCAAAGGAAATAATTCCATGTTTTTTTTAAAGGTGTCGTGTGTAAGAAATGACTCCTGCTTCTCTCGGCAGAAAGAGTGACAAAAGAATCCCTCATATGACAAAATTATCACGAGAACAACTGTTTTTCTCAGAACAAACCTTTCATAGTTACACTTCTTCTATATAGAATTCTTCACACTTCTAATTAGATCTTCAGTTGACCCCAGTATTTGGCTGTTAAAACAAAGTCACTGGACTTGTTTGCCCAAGTTGTCATATTTCAGGGAAGCGCTGAACACTGTTATCTCGATTTCCCGGCAGATTAAGATCCTCCCAACAGCCAAGAAGGAGGCCAGCATGCAATCCTTTGGCCACAGTCATCATCGACATTTTCCACTCGGTCTCACTCGGAGCTTGTTGGTTCCCTCCAGGAGCACATGCACTTTGCATACTGTAGATCACTGGAGCTGCAGGTCCGGACAGGAAGACGGATTTGCATCACCGGGGTCCTGTCGCAGGATTCCTCACATTCACGTCCCCTGACCCAAAATAGCATTTCTCAAAGTATATTTTTGAATGGGGGGGGGGGGGGGGGGGGGGGGGGGGGGCGGGGGGGGGCAATGTCCAAAGTCCAGTTTAACCAAATTGCACCACAGCCTTTGCGCGCGGGGCAGCAGCTCCACCCGGGGGAGCCGGGTAGAGCCCCAACATTCTGTTATCTTTACCCGTCTGCTGTCTTTCCTGGCATCGGCATTTGTTTTGTGCAACTTCAAATTTTCCTTAACCCCCCCCCCCCCCCCCCTTCCCCCCCCCCCCCCCCTCCACCCCCAAAACAATGGGGGATTTGGACACGGCACTTTGCATGTTGACAAGAGCTTCACGGCGAGCCTGGGAGCGCAGCGCTTCACACTCAAATGGATAATTGCTCAAGGAAAATCTATTTTTCATGTGACATTCAGATGCTGCTGCTGTGGCCTGGAAATAGTTGCAGAACTGGGTGAAACTGGAATGGAGACTTTTTTTGGGGGGGTGGGGGGGAGGGCTTTATCGCTCCACCACTCCACCTCCACCATCAGCAGCACCAGCAGCACCAGCACACTCCATGTGATTCCTGTTCATTTATGAATATTGGGAAAACAAGTGTGCTGGTGCTCTGTGGTGCCTGTGGACACACCACCAGTCCGGAATGATGGCAGCGCCTCGATCAAACGATGAATCTTTTCTTTATATTCACACAGTTGGCCTCAGACACTCAGACAATAAACAGGACCTTGTGGTGCATGCTGAAATGTAATGATTAAGATCATTTGAATGGGGGCTCTGTGTTACGTGGCGTTTCTTCAGGGATGTTTTCGATAAATAATTCACTCGAAATATCACCTCGTGGTCACACGCTCGAGCCAGTCAGGTCACAGGAAACGTAATCGCCACCACTCTCTGAGTCCTGCTTGCTGAACATTGGCCAGAGGAGTCTTCAAACGGATGATGTCACAGACACGTGGTCCCTTTTTAACATCAAGTGTCACCACCATTGTTCCACTTATCCCGTTAGACAAGTGTCCGAAATTCTTTAGGGACGCTCAGCGACAAATCGTAGTCCTCGACTCCACGTTTGAGCCACATTTGAAAAGGTACACTCAAGGCTTTACTTAGACCTCCCACTCAGCAAATGGGCCAAATGGAGGAGCAAAAATACTCACTTGCCTCGGGACGGAGAGAAAACAAAAATAAAGCCTTTGGGATACTGACTCAAGATGTTGCTTCAAAACTCATTCTCATATGAACTGCCTGACTGTGTCAACATCACCTAAAGTACATTCAAGGATAACTTACTTTCTTCTCGTCTTAAATTCGACCTTTGTCGCTACTCTCGTTGTACTCAGACCTCCCCAGAAAGCTCCTCCGACAACTTCATCGACATCTCGGCAACAATAGGCTGAATGGCCATGAAATGCGCTACAGGTCTTTAAAACTAGTATGTTTTGTTAACTAGTCCCATGGATCAAGATTGTTTGTTTTTCTTGTGCCGTGAAATAGAAATGTAAAACGACCTTGGAGTCAGGTTGTTGCCACAGTGTTGCACACAGAGTTTATGGTCTGTTTGGAAAGACCTCTGTAGGTTATAGTATGTAATCAGTGCTTGTAAATAGCACCTACCCACCATCTACACATTGATATTGGCGTGTCTAATGAATAATATAGCCAATCAGAGAGAGGGAGGAGCCAGGTTCAGACAAGCTCCTCTTTAAGTGAACTGCTGTCTTCGAAAAGAAAGGACGAGAGGGAGCTATTTTACTTGTTTGGAATTGTTGTCTTTACTTGGACAGGTTGACAGTCTCAGGTGCATCCTCATACTGTCCACTGTCCCAGCCCCTGTCCCTCCCTCAAAGAGAGGCCTATCAGATTGCAACAGTGATGTCAGGTCAAACAGGAAGTCATGGAAGTCGAACACTGCGGCGTTTTCTGTGATAAAGGCTCCTTTAAAAAAAGGTCTCTCTGCGATTGGCTCACCATGATGATTTCCAACTCTCATCTGATTGGTTTACGATTTGGTCAGTAATGTAAGAAAACAACCAAGTTGCACTTCTCTTTTCAGATACCTTTTTGAATTATAGTTCTGGCACCATATATGGCGCCATCTGGGTCTCGATCCAGAACCGCTGACGAGCGACCTTGTTTATGATCCTCGTGAAATTAATGTTTCATTCCATTGGTGAATTTCTGGAATGAACATGACCCCCAGCGCCACGCAAGGCTAGACTACAGTCTCATATACATCAGCACAAGAGTCAAAACAAGTGCAGCCCCATGCATTCCAGCAAACTGGCGAGTAAACGTGGCGTTCTTTAAGTTCATCAGTGAGGACACTTCACAACAATTCCAACAAGTGTTGTCAAACAACAAAGAACACAGGGAGACGGATATTGCGTGGGACACCCCGCGAGGGAGAGTGCGATCTTATCTCGCCCTCTTGCCTTTGACCATATATGAACATTGAGCCAGCGGTACGTCCAAAGATAAGCCCTGGGACTTATCCACTGCTGCTCTCGAGCACATTCTCCCATCAGTCCTCCTGCCAATCACACGCTGCCGAGCCATCCTCTAATCATGGCCAGTGAGAACTGGTCTCATTATTGCTCATGTGATGGTCGAACAGAAGGATATTAGGTGACCGAGTTGTTTCGTGCGCTGTACCTTGATTCACTCCGGACAGGTCGGCGCTTGGCATTTATTAAAGGTGCAGGGTGTACGATTTTGGTGACTTCTAGAGGTGAAGTTGCATGTTGTCACCTCACCCTCACCCTGCTGAAGGAGAACCTATGGAAGATTTCAGTTGTCATTCAAACTCAAAAGATGTTTAGTCCGTCCACTCTGGACGAAGAGAGGACCCGCCCCTCATGTAAATATACATCAATGGGCTCATTTAAGGGTAATGGGAAAAAAACAACAACATTCGGATGATTATAAATTCATGACAATTTCAATATGTTATTGTTTTGTTACATGTAAGTGACAAAAATGACTAAAATCGTACACACTGCACCTTTAACCTGTGGTTATGCTTGATGGATTGCTCAGAGTGCGGGTGACTTGATGCAGTCTTGATGCAACAAAACGTAAAAACGGAAGGGAAAAACAAAAGCGTTCCGACTCTGGCTTGTTTCCTGCAGCAGCAGCAGCAGCAGCAGCAGCAGCAACGCGGCTTTGGGGCTGTGCTCCTCTTTGTTGACAATGAGTTGCGATCGGCCTCCTCTCTGCACTCTCTAATCTCCCTTCGGGGGCCTTCTGGGAAACCTTATGCTCGCACATTATAACTTTAATGAGGTGTCACAGAGAAATCTGCGAGGCCCGAGCACGGTCTCTCGCCTCCAGCTCCATACATGTTGTGCGAGACGCGCTCCCACCAAGTGAAAACAGTTTGGAGGAATGCAATCGGCGGAAAAGATCGTTTCAGAGTGCCACCGAGTGCAAGAGCAGGGGCTGTAGGTCGGGCTTGAGAATCTAAATCTCCAAATAAAAAATGATTGGACCTCTTTATCATCGTCAGCCTTGCGCTCAAACAATGAACAGGACCTTGTGTCGCGCGCCCATCGTTGATTATCCCTGTCATTTCAATGGCGGCTTTGTATTGGAAAGCTTTATTAATAGTCGCGTTTGATAAATATTGGACTTGAGCTACCACCTCGTGGTTGTTGGCCCCCGCCAACCAGTCACTTTACAGGAAGCGTGGAGACAATTTCTTCCTCTGTTTGAGTCATGGTGCTGAACAATGTGAGATTATACATAATTATTCCAGAGATCTTTGACTAACTGCCATGGAATGTCCCCACTTCATTGTTTCATTCCCTCTAGTGCCACTTTTGAAGTTCACTTGAGGCATCATTGGATCGCATCCACCCATCCAGTAGTAATTCAATTAATATGACATATAATAATAATATATAATAATAATTTGTTATATGGGCACCACTTTTCTTTCCCATATATATTTTTCTATACACCTCAAATAGAAATGTATCTTTATTATTGCTATAATCTGAGTGATATTGATTATATATATATACATATATAAATAAATCAGGTCAAATTTGAATACTCACCATCTGAATGGTGTCAGAATGAAAAGTAAATCGTTCAAACATGTCCACATAGAAAATCATATATATGATGTCGGTCACCAAGTTAGAGGTGCTCATCTCACTCCTTTGCTCATAACCTGCAACTCAGGAGGCTCAGGAGCCATTAGGTCAGTATCCAACCCGCCTCCCCCTCCCTCTCACATTCTCCCTCCTTTACCCATTCATTAGCCTCCTCACTGTTCTGTCCACTCAAGTGTTCAGCCTCATACAGCCGGTACACGTATGCATGTAAACTGATGCTGTATTTCCCTCTTTATGGGTACGGCGGTATAACGCTAAGCAAAACATTGCCTCTAATGTGGACCTGCTTTGATCCTTGTCTCGCCTCCAGTCCACGTTAATCTGCTGCAGGTCCAGCGTAATAAGCTCACATGTGCAGTGAGCCGTGGGGTGGGTGTAAAATAAAAGCACCACCCCAAGGTTATATTTACAACCCCCCCAAAAAAAAAAAAAAAGTAAGTGCCACTTGCACGCAGTGTGTTAGAGCCCCGGGTAAAATCCGCTGTCTCATGCCTTCTGAGCTTTTAACACCCGGGGGATTGATTGAGATAATCAGCCTGGCTGTGGCACCTTCTTAGGGCAGGTTGTGTCTCCTCCTGGCAGACTGCGCTACAGCTGAGCCACAGTGGGTGTGATGGGCGGCTATGAGCCTGTCATCAGTGCGGCGTTGACACTCTCTACTGTTGTTGGTTCCCCCGCCTCCATAAAAGTAGAATGCTGATTGCCGAGTCATTATCGTCAAAAGGCGCAGATTCACCTGCAGGAAAATCTTCAGACAATAGTAGTTCAACATAAACACATGTCAGTTAAAGGCACGCTACATAGATATTTTCATCGCATGTTTGAGGGCATGTGAAGTGCGGAACCGGTCACGCAGCGCCCACTGGGTTATGATCTGTTGATCAGATCCATACCCTCAACATAGACTGTCATTTAATCGTTCTATCCACTATTCTCTCTATATACTGTACATTATGGTTGCCCAGAAACTAGTGATGAAACATCCAGTCTGTGAGATCTCAATTTACGTTCGAGAAATGACACTTCAATTTGTTATGCTGCTGTTTTTATGAGCATACACTTGCATGAAAAGAGTTTGTTTCACAGTGAGCCCTTTAAATGTACAGGCAAGGAGCAGGTCCCTTCTTTGAGAACCTCCATATAGCACCACCATTAAACAAACTGAACATCTTTTCGACTTTCATTGATTACTGGACGTCTGCCATAGATCTTCCTTCGTGCAAGGATGGGTGAGGTGAGAGCTATTCAGCTTTAAAGGGGGCCATATAAGGGGCTCTTGACTTGTTATATAGCCTCTATTATGATGATAAACGGTATTTATAGTCTGAGAAATGCTTTTGTTTTTTTAAACAGGCCCTTTTAAAAGTCAGGAATTCCTTCTAAGAGTCAAACGCAGGGTTTTGCCTCTCCCCCTCACCCTCCTGAAACGTCACTATCTCCCGACTGGCTGATGTGTAGGTGATCCCAGATTGGCTGAAGATGTAGGTTAGTTCCGCCGTCTAACGAGCAAGTTTCACACGCACAGGTGGCTCTCAGCCAGCAGCTTTCACTGCAAAACACACTGAACTGAAAAAATCAAATAAACACACTGAATTAGGAACAGTGCTGTTTCTTGAACACGGGAAACTGGTTATCGGATCAAATCTACGGTTGGAGCTTGTCCGCTACGTTACAGGGAGTCTAACGAGCCATCAGCCGTACTCACACATCCTTCCATTGTGGAGGTTTTGAACCGAGAAATCCGAACCTGTGATTGTGTATCTGTCTTTACCCATTAACATGGCGAACACGTTTAGCCGACACGGCTGGAGTGTCGTACTCAGAGTGGATTCCAGGCTTAAAATGTAGTTTGTTTGAAACAGATGTGTCCAGCAGACAACCAGCATATGTTCATCAAAAGCAAACAAACAAGCAGCACCGTGGGACACGGTGAAGTAAAGGCGTGTTGTTTACCTCAGAAATGACGACGGTCTTCTCTTCAACACGGATCATCCGGAGGTCTTGGACCAACAAGAAGTTCGTTAGTCCACGAGTCCTTAAAGAATATATTTTTCGCCGGTATAATAAGTCCATTGACGATATAGAGGACAAGCTCAGCTCAGGCCATTTCAAATCTCTTGTCCAGTCGCCGTGCTCGTATGGATCAATTCCACCGATTTGATCAATTTTTCGGAGGTACCGAGCCTTCGGAACAGGGTTCAGCTGGTCTCGGCTCAGTCCATCGCCTTTACGTTTTGTACGCTCCATTTATCCCCGTGTTTGTGCCTCTGTCTCTGCAGCACCGTGTCTAACTCGGCTATGACAACAAACTGCGACAATGGCGCCGGCGGCCCACAATGCATTGCGAGTTCAGGTGCCCTTTCAAGCCGCATAGTGAGGTTGGAGAGTGCCGCTGTTTGATTGACATCCTCTTGTGCAGACACACACACCCGCCCACTTTGGTGACGTCATTAACGGCTCTGCGCTGCAAAGCGCGCCTTCGACTTCTCCTGCTGAAGCTGCCACCGTTTTTGTTAAATTACTCAAAGACGCGTTCAGGTGATTTTATGTGCTTTCTACCATCTTATGAGTGATACTTCTACACCCTAACGGTGTGTTTCACTCCAAAAGTGAGGAAAACCACAATAGGTCCCGTTTAACATGCGAATCGGCACTTGGATGAGTCATGGTGTCATTTGTTTATGAAACAGTTTGCCGTCTCTATAAATATTGAAAAGTCATTTTCTCTCAGACTTCAGAAACCCTGCACCGGACGTTTAGGAGATTCCACATTTTCGGCACTTCCACACTGGCTTCACAGGGATCTATATCAAATGTGAAGTCAATGTTCAACCATGAACCCTCACCAACAACACACTTACATGGAAATGCAACACTGAAACTTAAGTGTCAAAAACCAGCTCAAGTGAGCATGTGCTTGCATGGTTTTGTGTGTGTATGTGTGTGTGTGTGTGGGGGGGGGACAGCTTTGAGTGACATGGCCCCATTGTGAGAAATGTACATCTACAGTGTGTGTGTGTAAGTGAGAGTAACAGAGAGATTCTTATATGTAACCCTCATCAGAGAGTATATGGACCACCTTCTCCAAATCCAAACTAAAGGCTCATTACACCTGGTTACAGGTTAACCATACACATAGCAGACATAGAAACTGTTTGTTTGTTTTCGTGTGTGTGTGTGTGTGTGTGTGTGTGTGTGTGTGTATTTCAGTGGTTGGGTGCACGGTTGATTATGAAAGAAACAGACAGCAAGGCACTGCAGGCCAACTCAAATAAATATGAAACCGCAACAGCAGCCTCATGGGATCAAGGCGAACACACATTTCAGACATCCAACTCAGGAATAACTGGAAAAGTTAACAAGTCGGGTTCCACATGCTTGACACCAAGGACGGCATAGACTGGTACCTGGTCGGTTACAGAACCATGGTTCAATGCATGGACCTACACTTTAAAAGATGTTCATATGATTCCAGCTGGTTTTTGGAGTAACAGTGGAATTACAATAGCATTTTGTGTGTGTGTGTGTGTGTGTGTGTGTGTGTGTGTGTGTGTGTGTGTGTGTGTGTGTGTGTGTGTGTGTGTGTGTGTGTGTGTGTGTGTGTGTCTGTCTGTGTGTATGCGGTCTCAGTGTTGTTTTAAAATGCACATCAGGGTGTGGTGGTTAAAAAAAAAAGAAAAAAAAAAGAAAGCTCCATTGCTGTCATAAATCATTGCACACCCTTTATCACTTTGAACTTTAGATTTTAATGGCCAGGAAAAAAAAGAAAGGTAGAGTTTACAGGAAACAGCGAGTTGGTGCAAGACGAACACTCAAGGTCAATACATTCTCCGCAAGAACAGAGAACTTGCTCCCAGGGCTTCAAGAACAAAACGAGGTTATTTTGTTCTTGCAGCCCTGGTTTGGGAGTTCTTACAGCTTGTTCCTGACGCATCATCTGGGCAGAACTTTGTTCTTGATCTTGTGTCCGACAGCTATAGTGTGATTTGACAGAAATGTGTTTTTGTTCTAGTGAAGTATGTTATGTCCCCGGCCAGGAAAAAAAAAAAAATTGTCAGTCGACCCCTAATGTGCAGTGCTACATGGGACACGTGAGTGACTAGATTAAGGGTGTCAAACTCATTTTAGTCCGGGAGCCACATACGCCCCAAAGTGATCTCGCGTGGGTGGGGTCAGTAAGATCACAGTATGATAACATATAAACAACTTTTGTTTGAGTGCAAAAAAGGACTTTCTGAAAAAGTTCAGTTTTATCGTCTTCCAAAAACAATAAGTTGCAGTTAATGTCTTTTCTGTAATTCTCACACTTTGCAAAGTCATCCCTTGGGACAAATTAGACCCTTTTTACGAGCCGGTTTTTGGCTGGATGGTGTTTTTCGATTGTGCGTAGTGATTGATGTAATGATGTGAGATGATTTCGGCAGTAGCCCTAATGAAGTCGAGATGCTGCTTTATTTCAAGAGCGCTCACTTTTCTGCTGCCTCATCATTCTGTACAGAACGAGCACCTTGGCCTATTAGAAATGTTTTCCTGTGCAAATGATTGAAAAGAAATGTATATGAGGCCCAACAAGTCAGTGCCTGAATAACCACGATGGTTTTCGACTATCCATTAGAGTGTCTTTGCTCGCTGTATGCTGGGAAAACATGCAACACACCTGATTCCACAGGATCTGTTACCTTTATTGAATTTCCAGACAGAAGACGCATGAAGCCAGATTTCTGTCTTTACTACAGTGATATGGTCGTCTGCCCTTTAGTTTGTAGTTAAGGTTCCTTCTCAAGCACCACGAGTTTTGGAAGAAAGGTCTGGCTGACCCAAGGTCCAAATATCATATTGTCATCTGACAGATCGGGACGGCAAGAGGAGGAAATCTGCCGCGGTCAGGAGGCAAGTGGGGATAAGATGGAGACACAAACGGGAGAAGATTAAGTTATTTTAAGTAAATCACTGTTGATCGGCCTCGTCATCATTTGCCAGTAAAGCCGAAAAAGGTACTCAACAAAACGAAATGAAGAATGAAATAAAGAAACAGAAAAATGAATCTAATAGATACGACAAAAAAAGAATAGATCACATATTTGCATTTTACCTCCAAACGATTCTAACTTGTATGAAAGCCCTGACCCCAGCTCTGAGGCTAAGTGATTAAACTTTTGCTTTCTGTGCCAGGGCTAAAAAATTTTTTTAAATAAAAAAAAGCCAGGACACCTGCTCTAAACCATTTAGAGATGCACTGTTGCATGTGGAGCAGGAGGAGAGTGGCACCGACGTGTCTCAACAGCCGTCCTGTTCATAAAATCTCCGGCTCTGCCAAGTCGCCCCGACCCGCCGACACACGAGAGAGCGGCGCACTGGAGCGTAAACCTTTAAATGCTGCCGCTAACAGCCCTGAGATCTCCCAAATCCCCGCAGTGAAAACAAACATGCTACTTCAATTCCAAAGTCTTAAAATGGCTTCATCTGAGGTTCTGCTGCAAACACACGGCTCATGTGAGCGTCAGCGGCTCTCTGATCGCCAGGGACACGCCGGGCTCAGCATTGGGCTTTTATTCCTTCATTCACCAGGGAGCTGGTTCCAGCAGTGTCAGCTTTCCTTTCTACCGCCTCGTTTGCCAAATGCTCACCAGCTGGCTCCTCCTGAATGTGGCAACAATGGCCTGTCAAACTATGGCATGTAGGAGTAGTGTGCGTTGCGTGGTGGCCGAGCGACGACGTCTGCGGCCACCTGACACGTCATGAACACCCATGTCCACTCTTGAGGCCTGGTTGACGTCGTTTGGCAATAATTCTTGATCTGTTTGGTCCATACCTTAGACTTTAATGATGCGCTATTGCAAAGCTAAGTACACAAACAATATTCCAGAGGTTCCCATACAGTGGCTCAAAGCCAAGTGAGGTAGAACGCGTGACGTCCCGATGCCAATTTGTCGATGCTGCCACTCATTCTGTGGTTCGTGGTTATTTATAAGATACACATGTCCAAAACACATACGTGTAACGAACAACCCTGCGTGTGATTCATAACTGCTATAATTGTCCTATGTGGAAAAAATATGCACCGTCAAAGAATTGCCTCTTGTAATGAGCTGTGAGCTTGTTGCAGTTAAAGATCAAAGTCCCGCATGTGGTATACATTGTGTCATCACTTAACTTTGGGCACGATACAAGTTGCTGACATTCTGGAAAGTTGTGGCGAGTACTGGGAGCCACCTCTTCTTTGCAGATGTACTGAATTTATTAGTGGCCACAAAAATGTTACGTTTCATGTAGGTGAAGCTGAATACTTGAAAAGCATCGTTCGTACGTCTGAAGACCCCAACATGCACAGGGGCGGGCCTTGGATTCAACAGCCATGCTTGTCGTCGTCATACCTGATTGGGCAAGCTCCTGTAAAAGCTTGATAACGGAGCAACGCAAGCACACGCTTGCCTCAAATGTTGTTCCACGTTTCCCATAGAACTGTCGGATTAACACGCTCTGTGGTTCCACCGACTGAGTTACACAACGGACACTTTGCACAAGGCAATCCAATTAGTTCCACAGGTTCCCACTCTGCTCTATGCAGGAGTCGTAGTAGCAAGGAGGGATGTGCGCAAGTCGTCATAGATCGTAAACTTTCGATCGGTGTACAAGTACATCCTCTCCATCGCAAATGCAACAGAATCCAGGACAGCTGGCATCGATCCCACCCACCCACCCACCCACACACACACTCAAGTCCTCTGTGCCTGAATAGAGACGAGGAGGAGCGGAGACAGAGGTCTGGCAACCAATTCCCCAAATATCATCACTTGAGGACATTTACCGCACGTGTCTGTGGTGACAAAAAAAAACATGCCTTTCAACTGTTTAGTGTAAATCGGTGTCAAAAAGGCAGAAAATGCACAGTAACAGTATTGTAGCCTCCATTTCACCTTCAGGGGCATTTTACATCTATTTTTATTGGAGACACATTTGCGCTGCCAAGTCGTGCCTGGATGTTACCGGTGTTCTTTTATATTTCGAAGAAAAGCACTTGAAACCAAGCAGCAACCTCTGGTGCCGACCGATGACTACAGTAAGGACGTGAGAAATCCTGCAGTTCACTGGGTGGCCACTTGACTCCAGCGGCGAGTCAGTCCCCACAGATGTTAAAATGGCCAACTTCAGAGGTGCATCAAACACGTTTAAAGCCAGGTGCAAACTTCGCTTTTGGTCTCAATCAGTCAACTCGCTTATTTCTATTTGATCAACGTTTGGAATCGTGCACGATTAAGGGACGAAGTTGTGTGAACTACTAATTACTAACGGTCCAGTGTGAATCAGGTCGAACTGTGTCACGTGAGTTCAAAAACACTGTAAAGTAGAGGGGCGGTCTGACCCAGGCTGTGCTCCCGCTCCTCCTAAAGTCCAGTTAATGCGTCTAAAATAAAAGATGTAAAACCCCTCCCTGACCTGTTTTAACGTCGTGTCCTTCAAAGCACGCGGATCTACATTCACATTCACGGGCCTGAGCGGCGTGTGCGTTGTAGTGTCCATGGAGACCCTGGTGATGATGCAGTCAGGGCGCTTAGCGATGGGGCTTAGTGGAGCAGTGTGCCAAACCAGCAAATCCTCCACGGGGATTTGCACCCGACAAAGTCTGAGTCCTAACACAGTCCAATTGACTCCAGATGTTAGGACACGGACACAGAGGGAAAATGTCATATCGGGAGTCAGCAGTTGGGGGGGAAAACAACAACAACACATATGATTAACGCGGGAAAGAAATGTAGAGAGGACCAACGAGGATGGAGAAAATGTCTACAGGGGCAGAGAGGCATTTGGTGCAAGTGTCGGAACGCGCGCTGGTGTAAGAGGTGCAGTTGTGCTCGCGATCAAATGTACGCTGAATGGCTCCGTTTAATTACACAGCTATTTAGCGGTGGTTTCTGTGGTGCCGCAACGCCTGCACAAGAAATTCAATGTATGCGTACGAGGGTCAGTGAGGCCGAAAAGATGGAGAGACGCAAAACAAGAGATTGAATGAAATCAATTCGAGGGCATGTTGAGCGATGACATTCCCCGCAAAAAGCTTTGGCAGGTTTCCCCGCTGATCAGATCGGCGCGTCCCTTCTGACGCGCCAGATTCCTCCTCCGGTGAACTTGTCGTGCAAGTGGGAGATTATGGAGGAATTCCAGAAGCGGGAATGCCGTACAACCGCTCGCTTTGCCTTCTCACCGCATCATAAATGTGACGGAGGAACTTAGTCACTTTTGGATAACACACTGCTATAAAAGGTGCAGCACGCGGGATCTTCCTAGTAATACACAAATGCACACACTCATCCTGTAGTTAACCCTGCCCCCCCCCCCCCCCCCCCCCCCCCCCCCCCCCCCCCCCCCACACCCCCCCCCCGGCCACACACACACACACACACACACACACACACACACACCCCGCCTGGATGTAAAAAGCAAGTCATAGATCGGGGTGATTATAATTGTTTTGTAATTCTATTTCTATAGATAGAAGTGACAAAAAAATGACTGAAATCCTACGCATTGCACCTTTAAAAGGATACTATGCAGTATTTGCTAAAGGAAGATGATGAGAAAAACAGCATCTCCGCATTGTCTGTCTTTGAAGATACTAATTGAGAGAATTATTTCTGTCTATACGTAGTTTTTTAGTGTGGGGGGGGGGGGGTGTTTTGCATATTATACATTTAGAGGCGGAGTCAGCTATTCCAGACAACCTGTCATGCCTCATCTTCCTCTCGCTTCCACTGCTGTGTTATCCATCTCCACGACCCCAAACCCTTCCTCCTCAGCACAAACACCCCTCGAAGCTGATTGGTCGCAGACGTGACATCATTTCCATACCTATCTACAGGGCTGTGTCACAGGAAAGTGACTTTTACAAAGCGCGTTTGCGTGGGAATGGCCGACTTCATCGTCTTACGAGAAGATCACCACGAACGTCTTGTCCAAAGTATTCCATTGCGTTTGACGCCTTTGTGCAATTCTTCCACTTTCTGCAGATAAACAAGACACGGTGAACCCTCATCAAGCCCTCCACGTCGTGTTTCGGCTCCTCCTCCTCCTCCTCCTCCTCCTCCACCTCCCACCTCGCGCTCCCTCTCTCTCCTCAGCCCCGGGCCGTGAAGGTAAGTGCGGGGAAGGGCAGAATTCCTATCATAACAACGTGAAGCCTCTCTGACTGTTTGGCTGCCTGCAGCCAGGTGAGTCACCGCCGTTTGCGGTGATTATCTCGGGGGGGGGCGGGGGGGGGGGAACTAGTTTGTGCACGAGTGTGGTTTGAAGAGCGCGCTGCTTCGTCGGGGTGTTTGTGTTTCGGGAGCCGTAGTCGCAAAGCGCGGCGCGAGCTGGCGCGTCAACGTTGGTGCGCGCGGCGCGTGGAGGCCGCGGCGCATGTGTCAGGAGGTAAAGCGTGAGCTTTACATTCGATGTACATATGTAGAGCCACAGGTTGACATTCCTGCTGCTGACTGTACGGAGAGATGAGGACACATGCCTCGCAGAATGTCTCTTTGCATACGCCAGCCCTCATACGTCTGTCTGGACAACTATTGTCATTCCTGTTGGGTTCTCTGAGCGTGAGTCGTCACATGTCATGTAATCGCGGCGGTGTGCTTCTAAGAATCTGCTATTACAATGAACGTCGGCTCATTGGAGTCTCTAAAGGCCAATGTGTGGCTGTTACACGGAGGCGGGGCAAAACACAATAAGTCATTGGTCGTAATATATTTATTTCTTGTTGTTATTGTTGTTAAAAAAAAAAAATGTGATTACATGCTGGGTGTCCACGTTGGGCTTGTTAATGAAAACATAACAACTGACATTGATGTCATGACCTGTGACTACATTGTACATTTGCAGCGGCAAATGTTTGGGATAGATTTGTACTTTTTGTTTCTTTAGTTTAAATATCATTCGTTGTATCCGAGTGAAAGTGAATCCAGTGGCTGCGGGACACTGGACCTCGTAGCGGCGTGAGAAGAGTCTGTGAGAGGAGGTTCGTCCACCGGTGAAAATCATTCCTGTCTCTGTTGGTAGCTCACACGTGTTTGGTACATTGTTTATGGATTGTTGTTATTTGGAAACACCAGTGTCGGTAACTGGCACGACCAGCATCACATGTCCCAGTTTGTCCAATCAAACGAGGATCAAACTTTACAGGGGGCCACGGACCCATGAGCTGAAAACAACAACACAGTAGAGAACAGACTGGGATTCCAGCCTTTGTTCAAACAAAAGGTGAAAAGTTCACATTTGAACATGTTTGAATATCGTAAAAAAAAAAAAATATTTGGAAGTGAATCAGACCATCTGAAGAAATCACGCTGTCATCGGCAGAGGATGTATTCATTACAACTTGACAAGTTGAATGACGCCTCAGTAGATAGACATTGACGTTAGCAGCCGCACCTTTTGGATACTGTGATACCGTCAGTCATTTGGACACAAACGGCAGTGATCCGCGTTGGAAGGGGAAGCCGGTGAGCTAACTTTTTACCGCGCCTGCTAAAGTTCATCATTATGATGAATATCTTTCAACTGTCAGAGGTGCTCAAACGAGTTGCTTTCCGTTGGCGTTCACCTAATCAACACAACACACATTCCTACCCACACTTCCGCTCCAGTCCGACACCTGCAGGAAGAGGTGGCTGCAGGGAGGTAGAGCCTGGTGTAAACGTTGCAGGTTTGATGGTGGAGCGGTTAAAGCCCTATCTTAAGGTGTTGGTATAACACACAAACACTCCCATGGAAATGCTTTCTACCGAAGGCGGTTGGACACAGCAGAGGTAACTCCGTATTACATTAGTGACTCAAGCTTTACAACCAACGAATCCAACATTGCCCTCTTCACTGCCATCAACCAGTGAAAATTGTGTCCATTGTACATGTCCAGGTCATGGTGACCTTTGACCCTTTGACATCCAATCAGCTCCTATTTCAGTCCATGCGAGTTCAGAAATGTTCTTGGATGATCCCTAAAAGCAGACTTGACAAAATCCTTTACAGCTCTCTGGCGTTGACCTTTGACCCTTGACCACAACAATCCATTTTCGTTGCTCCATGAGTTTAGGACATTTCTTCCAAACGAGAGGCTCTTTGGTGTCACCGTGGCCTTTGTCCTCCGAACTTCAACCATCAAAACGGAATTGGTTCATCTTTCATTCTTCACAAATTTCGAGGAAATATTCTCCAGGTGTTCAGATATTACGTCATTAGAAAGGCAATGCCTCCGGCCACTAGCTGTCACCCTTTCAGAAGCATAAGAAGTCCCAGTCGTCCTCATTCCATATCCCCATGTTCTCGAAGAGATAATTGCTGCACATCGACGTACCGTATTAACGTTTGTGCGAATGCGAACACGCAACGAAGCGCTTTCAGCGGCCAACGAGACGTCGCGTTATATACGTGCCGAGCGCGATGTAGCATTGTCCCCTCAATGCCTACGAAGATCCCAAGCAACTGATTTCACCAGCGTGTGAATTTGATAGACCCCACTCGAAGGTGTTGCCGAGTGCAGCGGTAACTCCGTGTACCAAGCCTGTGACCCCAAGTGTGACGCCTGCACCCCAACCTGCGCAGTTAGTCCTGAGCCAACGAGGGAAAGTAGCTGCTCGAGTGTTTTACATGCCAACGTCAACCCAGGAGGCGCCGGAGAGCGGCACGTTTCTCCCTCCCCTGGTGGAGCAGGCTGAACTAGCGTTGGCCCGGGCCTGTTGGATCTGTGTGTGTGTGTGTGTGTGTGTGTGTGTGTGTGTCAGTGGGCTGAGGGAATAGAACAAGACATCCTCTATCCATCCCCTTACACAACAGCCCCAGACAAACAAAACCGGGCTGGCCCCAGTGTTGGATATCTGCGGTTTCCTCAGTGAGTGAGGGGGAGAAAAGGAATACTCTCACTTTGATGTGGCTTCCATTATGCCCTACACCTGACATGGTCCACTGCAATTGTGATTACACACACACACGCACACACACGCGCGCACACACACACACACACACACACACACACACACACACACACACGTGCGGAACAGCAGTTGGTGCTCTGGCTTCCAGTTGCCCTCCTTCATTCGATCGGTATCCTGCTCTTTCTTGAGCTCACTGTGACACGTCTGTTTGTTAAAGGGCTCTTGAGCCACATTTAAAGGTGCGGTGTGTACGATTTGGTGACATCTAGAGGTGAAGTTGCATGTT
The DNA here is from genome assembly GCA_016785325.1 of Chascanopsetta lugubris. Lineage (NCBI taxonomy): Eukaryota > Metazoa > Chordata > Actinopteri > Pleuronectiformes > Bothidae > Chascanopsetta > Chascanopsetta lugubris. The sequence goes on along the minus strand of JAFBJT010106786.1, from coordinate 97,062 downwards.
GTATCCATCACCTCAACCTTCCCTTCTGAGCATGCGGGAGAACCTATGGTAGCCCTCAGCTGTCATTAAAGCTCAAAAGATGTTTAGTACGTCCACTCTGGGCTACTGTAAAGACATGGCGGCCCCCATGGGTTGGACCCCGCTCCGGGTGTAAAAGTACATAATAGGGCTGATTTAAGGGTTATGTAAAAAGCAAGTCACACACTGGGGTGATTATACATTTGTCAAAATGTTGAGATACAATTGTCTTGTAATCATATTGCTATAGATAGTAGTGACTGAAACTGAGAGAAATCGTACACACTGCACCTTTAAGTAGAGTTGATTTCGCGTCACTTTAAAGTGGAGGTCCCTCGCACCGGCATGACGCGGAGTCTGCGGTGGAAGTTGAAACTATGTGATGTGAAGAAGTCAGAGCGGTAACAAGTTATAATAATAACCAGCCCAAATCAGCCGCACCGATCTGGGTATCGCTAATCCGGTGTCAATCCTATAGAATCAGAGACACAGGAATAGACCGCAGGGCTCAGCAGTGGCTTTGACCTTGCCTCAGAGTGCGTATGTGTGTGTGTGTGTGTGTGTATTGTGGTAGGGATTCCTGGATTAATGGTCCAGATTACCGACCTGGCACAGTGGGATCCCAGAACTCAAAGAGCCTCGTAAAACTCTTAAACTGGACTGTGCTGCTGTAAACGTTTTAGGGTGAGTGCAGACTCAGTCATGTTTTCACGACGTCACTGCTGCTGCTGCTCAACACACACCACCGCTATCATAAAGACGTGAGGTGATGGATACAACGTACAACTGGTAGTTTTTCCTTACTCTGGTTGAGGGTCTAAGGACAGAGGATGTTACCCACCCTGTGAAGCCCTGTGAGACAAACTGTGATTTGTAAATGCGAGCTATATAAATAAACTTTGATTGATTGATTGATTGACAACACTTGGCCTGTCGATGTCACCAAATCGTACATACTTCAGCAAAGTTATTGGTTCAAAGTTCCATAGTCTATAAAGTCAGGGTTGGTGAGTCTCTGGTGCTCTATCATCTTCTCTTTTTCCATGATCCAGAAGCACTTGGCTGCGACTGTGTGTTCTGTGTACAGCCTTAATAAGCACCCTGAATCACATTCATTTCGGTTACTACACCGCTCGTCACTCCCTGACTCACCTGTGTGCACACCCTGCCTCCCTATGCTCTCACCGTTGCTCATGTCTCCAGTCGAGGCCATGCATTATTTTGCCAAAGAGGCAGAGGTGTTTGGCAAGCAGCTCATAGCAGAGTTGGCAGCACGCCGTTTCCAGTCAGTTGATACATTTTTGGGGTGTAACGTTAATGGCAAGCATTGGTGGGATGTACCGCTACTTGTTTATAGCTTGCTCTTGGCAATGTGTGATCATCGCGGGTCATATTCGGCCAATGAAAACGAAGAGTCTGCACGGTAACGTTTTCGAATTGTATTTGTTTTGACTTGCATTTGTTGACATCAGCAGGGGTCTTTCTCAACCACAAGTCCAAGTGGGAGTGCCCAAATTTTAATCTGCACATCTCCCCCTTGTAATTACGATTAACGAGCTATGGCAGACCAGATAAGTGGCAAATGGGTCATCGAGACGACGTGTCACATGAAGTGCACATGATCCCACGTCCCCCCCCCCCCTCCGCCCCCCCGGGTGATAAGAGAAGTGCAATAAATTTGGTCGGTCATGTCAACAGGCAGCAGCAGCAGAAGTTTCCTTGGCTTGTGGGGCAGGTCATGATGAACTTCTCCACAATGGGATCAGCTCTGGTGATGTGTCCTCCCGGGCATCATTTGTCATCTGACTGTCATCCTAGCATGAGTCTGTGTGGACAATGGCTTCGGGAAAGATGCTGCAAATCAAAAATAATCTAGCAAACTAAAAGAAAAAGAAAAAGAAAATGTCTTAAGATGGGGATGTGGTGCTGGACACGTAGAAGACGCTGATAACAATGTCCATTACAAGATTCAAGGGACTATTGATGATGGGAGTCAGGTGCAATTAACTGTTTTGATAATTGGTTCATTATTTTCTTGATCGATCAAACAGAGCAGCATTTTATCAACTGGAGCAAACAAAAACAAACAGAAAACACGTTTTCTTACACAATGCTGTTGTTTTTTTGTTTTTCTCTGTTGCCAAAGTAGTTGCCAATCATTTCAACAACATATGGATTAATGACCAATCCATCAGTGCTTGCAGTCCTCATCATCCCCATAGATACCGTGCCACCCTTCACCCTTATGGTGGGGAGGTTTCGCTCCTGCGCATTGTCCAGCTGCCTCTTCTCATGTGAGAAGGTCCATAGAACTCAACATAAAACAAACCAGACCCCAGAACGCAGACGTTCTCCGGAGTCTGTCTAATAACTGTTGAGACTAACATGCGGGAGGAGAAGTCACACCTGCTAAATGTGAACCGCCTGCACAATAACCAGCCCCCCTTCCACAGTCCAGACTTCACGCTGACCTGGCACCACTGGGGAGTCTCTCTCAACTCCCACTTTCACTTTTTTACACCGTGTTCACAACTTTTCTTGGAGGGTTCAGCGTTGCAGTGCATTGCTGAAAGCCACCGTTGCCACTCCCATGGTGCACAGCCTCCATCGAGGACACAAACAGCCATTCCCGCCTCTACAACTCACACTGAGCAAACACAGAGGCAGAAATGCCTCTCGCTCGTGGGGCAGAACTGGGAGCTGCCCTCGGCTGAAGTGCTAAAACACTAAAGGGGTCAGATAATGGGAGCTGGATTGTCTGTTGTCGGCCAACTGACTCCGGAGGGAATGTGGAATTTCATGTGGGCAAACCTCTTCGCTCTGGTTCCTTCGATAAAAGAACATTCAAACTGTGTTGTGGATGACTGCTGAAAATAAACTCTGGAGAAATCGTCTCAAACTAATGATTTCGGAAGTGTTCATGTGATGTGATGTTACAAGAAAAAGTCAGGCTGTTGACATACTACACCATTGTTAGCACCACAGGAAACGGTGATATGATTTATTATGTCCTGACGGGCTGTGGTCTCAAGTTACCACAATGTATAAAACCGTAAAACTTCAAAGAGGCATGACTGAGCTATTTACTGCCATGTTGTGTATTGTATTACAAACGTTCAGGCCCGTCACTAAAAAGCCATGGAGACAGAAGTGTTAGCATGCGATCATATGTTTTCCTGTGCATTCCTGTAGCACTCCTTGGGGAAGCTACCAACAGTTTGTTCGCCAACCAATGGTGCAGCTTTGCTAAGAAAAGCGTGAAAAGGGTGCACATTGCTGAAATCAAGTACTTGTATGGCAACATAGTTGGGAACATAGTTGCCATACCACCAACGTTAACTCACGAAATATGAAACTCATCGTGTTAGGTTTGGCATTGTGATCTGACACCATGTCATGATGAGGCATTGATTCGAAGATAAGAGTGGCAGCCACTGACCACAACCGCGTTATAGTTCATTTTAAAAAGTGTCAATCACATGCAACATTTAAAAAAAAAAAATTTAAACAAATCAACGCCACAACCTCGAAAAAATGAAGGGTGATCGTAATTGTCCAAAAACCAATCAGGCTGTATTTGTCTCTCTCCTTGTTGCTTTGCCTTCTCTCCTTTGCAAGATGTTGTCAACCAAGCGGCTGACTTTATGAATAATCTGCTCTGCTGCATTTGGAATTCATTCTGAAAAGGCGTCAAGTTCACTTTATTTGACTGCGGCCATTCGCGGAGTAGAGAGGGAAAAGGTTGCGGTATGCGTACTGAATGCTGTGTCACATGCAGCACAGGGTGAGCGCAGTCAGAGTGTGATGGGATGGATAAAGCCTGTTCAGCCTTGATGCTGAAGAAGTGGATGGATGAAACATCAGTGGACCTGTTTGTTGCATCCGACGTACTGAACTTGACAACCGTAGAATGGATTTCAGAGTCATTTTGGGGTCGACTGTCCCCAGGTGACAATTCCTAATGACGAATGGTGACTCACTGCTTTTCATTTCACACTTCCAGTGAATGAATTCTATTTCTATGAACATAGATTCAATATCAGTTACATATACTGATGTTTACGTTACGTATCATCACCACAATTTCCTAGAATGAGTGCTTTCTTTGCACAGTTGGAGCAGGCTTAGGGTTTGTTGCACTATCACGTTTTCTGTTGCCCAGAATAGACAAAGTAAACAGCCTTTGAATTTGGATGATGAATTAAAGCTGTAACATTGATGGACCACCATTCAGCCACCATTTGCAGCTTCATCACTTGTCAATAAGTCAATTTTCTTTTATTATGATAGTTCATTATCTAATAAATAAGCTGTTTTTTTCATGTTTGAGGCCAATTTATGTTTGTATAAATACAAGTAAATACTGACATGCTAGCATTAGCTTTGAAGAAGTAGCATTTCCACCCCTGTTCCTTAGATCAGGGTGGGGCCTAACCCATGCTATTAAACTTGTTGGTGCAGATCACAAACAAGAGGAGGAGAAGTCACTCTTTGGTTCCATTATTTAAAAAAAAAAAAAAAAAGTTGTAATATTTAGATTTTCCTCGGAAGAATTTGTCGATGATTTAGTCAGTGTGAGGGAGAGGTTGTGGTGTGGCTGTGGTGTTGTAGCAGCTTAATAACCCATCGTCTCTCCCTTCCCCTCCAAACATGAATGGGAGCCTTTTGCTCATCAACAGCTATGATTGAGATTCACTGCTGTTTATTTCGTCCATTCAGGGTTACTGTAAAATCCTATTAGTGTAAGTTGGTGGCCTTCCCAGAGAGGATATAAATGGCACACACTGCTGCCTTAATGAAAACATGTAAAAACACCATCAGCCTCACAGAGCAGCTATTGTGGCCGCGAATTTGTTGTCTTGTTTATCGAGTCTGGTAAGAAATGTTCTCATTATGTGCATTTGAAATGTGATGAGGTTCAACCTCCGAGGGGACGACTCACATGCAGATTCAGAGAAAAGTGAATCTGATATCTCATATTTAGGAATGTGTGCCTCGTGCACATGCAATGAAATAATGTCTCCGTCTGTTCCGTTTTGACCAGGGACCAGAAACAAGTTCAAAAAGTCAGACTAAAGTCAACTGCACCACAGGCTCTGCGTGTTTGTCCCATTTTCCGCTGCTTTACTTACACTTTACATTCTGCCCCAGTCTGACCCATTGTTCTCTGGGTCTGCTCATGTTCCATGCAAACAATATGGAGACGGGCCGACGGGTATGCATGCCACGTCCTAACTGTTCTCCCTGTCGGTGCATGCACGCCGGCAACGATGTCGATGAAGGCGAGAAAAACAGCAGCTGCCAGCGCTGCACTGCGTTTTTTTTGGAAGTTCATCAACGTGAAACTAATGTACTCCGTTGATTTCTCTGTTGAGGGCTTGCATGTTGAGTCCTGAAGTTCCCAAAAAGATTTTTTTTTTTTTTTAATAATTCAGACATGCCTCATGCATAATGAATGCAATGATCCAGCCCTGAAAAGTAGTGTCATCACATCATGTATAATTCACCTTGAACATGCCAACGGATATGTGGCACCATTTCACTGGTTCATCTGGACAGTCCTATTTGAATTTGGGTTTCTTTTGCCTTGACATCGTGACATGGTGTCGACGGCTGTGTTGACGTTGCACCTGGCACCTGCCATCGCGTGGCTAGTGGTTGGCGAGTCTAGAGGGATGCAAATAATCCGACAGTCCGTGCCCGTCCATATGAAACAATCCTTTATAAGTCCCACTGTGGAAATTTGCAAGTGGGGAACATGACAAGAAGCTGCTCCAAAACAGTATGTGCCTCCGGCTTTTTGTTCACTCAGCTTTACATGAATTGTTTTACCACGCAATAAGCAGCCGAGACAATGGAGTTGGACAGGTTTTGTTTTTTTAAATTCCTCTGAGCGCATTTTTTCCATTTATCTTGTACTTTTGCTCAAAGGTGCAGTGTGTAACATTGTTGTCACGTTTTCGTCTTCTGGTAGACAAACTATTGCAAAACAATCACATGCTGACATACCTATGAATTCATAATATAATACATATATAATTTTTGTCCATCACCCTTAAATTGGCTGTTCAATGTACCTTTACATCAGGAGCAGGGCCTCTCTACGGGGACCACTGTGTTTTTACAGGAGCTCAGAGTGGCCATACAAAACATCTTTTGCGGTTTATCAACAACAGTAGTCTGCCCTAGGTTCTCCTGCATGCTCAGAGGGGTGAGGGGGAGGCGATGGATGCAACGAGCAACTTGACACTAGATGTTACCAAATCTTACACACTGCACCTTTAAAACCAGTGACTTTAGTTCATATTCATGTTCCTGCCAAAGTGGAGAAGCCTCTAAAATGAACAAAACGAGTTTTAAGCGATACGAGAACTGAAATATTGTCAAACGCTTTCAACAAAGCTGCTTCGCAGATTAGACTAGACATCATCGGGACATGAAAGGAGCAGAGGTTTCTGAGAAATGGGAAACAAGAGGCAGTGAGCACAAAGAACACACACTGAATTGTTCCCCCACCTGAGGACCAACAGTCGTCTTAGATGGAAGTCGGCCACATCGCGGATGTGTTATAGGAACTCTTTAATCCGCATAATGATAAGAAATCAGACTTCTGATTTCAGACACCTGCCTTGTGCTGCTCATAGAGACCACGGGGAACCACTTCTTGCCTCATGTCTCTAACTCCAGGAAAGGAATATGAATATTTTTTTAATGGGGAGCTGAGGCACCACCAACAGAGAAGCTGCAGTACCACCAATTGGCCACTACCCCTATTTTGCATCAAAGCTGAGCACACTTCCTGTATCCGGTCCTCCTGAGTCGCACACGACTGTCGGCAAAATGCAAACGATCCATAAAACATATTATTAATCACTGGAAAAGCACATTGTTAGAGTTCATTTCTCGGATCTGTGTCATGCTGACAACCCACACCAGAATTTAAAGATGGCGTCCGTCAGTGGTTCCCGACGTGCTTCCCATCTTACTCGTCAGAACACCCTTCGCATCCCGATCGCCATCAGTAAATGAATTCACGTCGTATCCGGATGATTGACATTAACAGAGCCGTCCGACCCGGCGCCATCTCCTCTGCTTACCCTGGAGCCACAGTCACCACATGTGTTTGTTAGACCTCCGCTTTCACCAACTGGCTGATGGGAGGGGGTGGAATGTTGTGACTTCATTTTTGCATAGTGTAGCCTGCTCTTGGTATGTTTCCAGGAACACAGGTCCCCTCGCACTAACTTAAAGGTAAACGTATTGAGCAAATGTATTCCGTGGTGTTTTCCATAATCCCACTTACAAACCAACTTAAATGTCACCTCAGTGGAATGAATTTCATTTAGACAGTAAAAACCCAGGGATCCTGGATGAAAACAAGTTGAGGTTCAGTGGGGTCGGAGTTGGGGCCCTTGTTCTTTGAGGATTTGTATGTACATGTTGTAGCTGCTGCTGCTGCTTCACTGTTACCTCCCACACACTCGCATTAGACTCAGATGTCATGTCTCCGACAAGCACCGAAACGCACGTGCACACACACACACACACACACACACACGCACACACACAGACACGCGCGCGCAAGTACATGCCCTGCGACTGCACACTGTTGTTGCTTTACTTGAAATGTGAAAGTGAAAGTTCTCCATTAACGTGACATTGAATTGAGATCCACCACATAATTATTATGGTGTATTTTGAACTATACAGTCACGTTTACAATATGCCCAGTGAGCAATTAGTTGTTGGACCAATCAACATGTAGGCACACATCACTGGATTTCTTTGATGTGAAAGAAAGGTAAAAAAAAAAAAAAAATTATACAATCTTCAACCAAATTGGAAATATCTACATTTCATATTTAGAATGAGATTTCAGGGTTCTGTTCAAATCACCTCAGCTCCTCCAGAGACATGAATTCAGTCAGGAACAATGCAACTACAGCTTCCAGAGCAGTTATACTGGGACTCATTACGCTTATAATACTATACATACAAGCATTATGGGAGGAGGCTTTAACTTTTACAAAAAATAGATGAGATTCACAGGAATGTGGCACCGTGCTAAATTTGCTGAAGTTTTAGATTCTAAATTATTATTATTATATTTTGAGTTAATAATAATTCGATGTCAATCCGAAGGAGGGCACACATTGATTTTGTGTGACTTCTGTGACTCAATGAAGGATGATGATCAATACTGCGCTTTCGTAGAAATCTGTGCTAAAACCAACCATGTAGCGATAGCATTTATGTATCGCCTCTCTAATCTTTGTTCAAAACATCATGTAGGTAAACACGGTGTGAGACAATGGGCCGATGGTCTTCATGAGTCCGACCACACTTTGCAGGCATTAAGTCATTTTGTTGTTTTCAACGTTTTGAAAAAAAGTGGAAGTGGAAAAGTGAGTAAACATGCTGTTTCAAAAGCTAAAGTTAGAGACTCGACTCGGTTGCCTCTAAATGAGCAAATGAGAATATTAAAAATGTTGTTGTTTTCGTGACCTCGATGTGTGCTCACCCCTGAGCCCACGGTGTCTTAGATAGACGTCTGCCTTTGATACAGTCAACACCAACAACAGTGTGTGTAATCTCGAAATTGAGCCATCAAAGAAATGACTGTGCGACTTCACATGTACCCCTACAAAGAGAGCGACTGCTAGTGAATTCCACAACATGTCAAGCACAAGCTCTCTCTCTCTCTCTCTCTCTCTCTCTCTCTCTCTCTCTCTCTCTCTCGCTCGCTCTCTCTCTCTCTCTCTCTCTCCCCCCCTCTCCATAACTGCCTCTCCTCCCCACCCGAGATCAAAGCTCCAGCTAACCTGCGAGCCAGAGCCACAATCATCGTCATCAAGGTCCCTAAATCGAGCAACGAGCTACTCTTACCGTTGGCCTGTCTAGAATGTGAGGTTCGATCCATCACGGCGGCCCATGATTTGATCTGAATGAGCCTCCGAGCGGTCGAGTCTAGCGTTCTGATTCTGGCCTCGGGCCCGAGGACCAGTCTCATGTCGGGGTTGGAGGTGCACCAAACCAAACGAGCGGACAAGTAGCGACTGGGTTTGCGACAGCGCGCAGGCGGCAGGTTTCACCCTCGGGGCCTCGAGAACATCTGTGGGCTCGCATATCAAAGGCGGCCACCAGAAACGGCACATCAGTCCACGGACACGTCGCCTGCAGGCATCCCCTTCTATGCAGAGAGGCTGAAAATGGCCGCCCGCGAGTATCCGAGCCGCCATTACACAGCGGGGGCGCGGTTTCAGTCGGATTGTCTCCCGGCGCACCGGAGCTGCGTCCTTTCATTTGGGCGAAGCATTAAGACGCATCCATCCACACTGACCTCCACGTGACCCTCCTTCCAACACAGTGCTGCTTTAAACAGCGGCCTGTGTGTTGTTACGCGGGTGGAATCGAGTGCAGAAAATGAAAAAAATAACTTCTCCTGCTGTCTCAGATGAAATTATACAAACTCTGCAGATTAAAGAGAGTCCACGGCTCGGATGAGATGGTGTTAATCTCATATAGTCACAGAATAACGAGAGAATAACAACACGCTGGATGAGGACGAACCCCTCTTCCAAATGTAACGGAAGTGCTTGCGCTTTGTTTTAGACAGGCAGCCAACGGTCACACTCATTACCAGCATCATGTGAGCAATGGATATAAATATGATGATGATGATCAGCTGATCTTTATATATGTATATATATATATATATATATATATATATATACATATATATAGGATCCATCACATGCCTATTCTTAGAATGAGCCATTGATATCTCCATCAGAGTCCTCCTCTGTTTCTACAGTGGTCGAGAACAGACAATAACATAGAACTGCGCGGGAACATACCTCTAAATCCTACACACTGAACCTTTAAATGGATCAGAAAGCCGAACGTAAACAGAATACTATGCACAATCATTCGTCAGACATCAAATCAGTGATTCCCAAACCGTTTCCTTAGTTGGGTGATCCTATCCACAAAAAGTGCCCTGTCATGTTTTAGATTTATTTCATTGAAACAAAGCTGGGATTCTTCATTTAGGCTTTAACGGCATCTAGAGGTGCTCCACTAAATAGCCCGAGAGAGCCCACAACTGAGTTCAGATCGTTCAAAATAAACACAGCAGGCCCTTTCGAAAGTCACTCTTTGGTTTTGTTAAATAGAGATAATGCTGCAGGTAGATCCGCTAAAATTGTACAAACTGCACCTTTAATGCACAGCTGTCGGTCAAAGGTCCACTTGACAAGTACGTTTAATTATGACTTATGAGATAAAAGTCTAGTCCTCGTATGTGTGTGCGCGTCCGTGTGTGTGTGTGTGTCTGTGTGTGTGTGTGTGTGCGCGCGCGTGTGACTACACTGTGCACGCATCAGCGATTTTAATCAGCAGACATGTACATGGGACAGGCTGACCTCCTGCAGATGTGCAGTTTCTGACGGGCCGCCCACGAACACCGACCACTGAACCTGCGTTCAAGTGCTCCGATCGATTCAACACGAGCGGGGATGAATCGAGGAGAGTCGGAGGAAACCGGAATCTGTTTCCGGTCAACTCTATCGGACGAGGGAGGTCACCGAGTCTACGTCAGAAATGGATGTAAAGAGAGAGGGGGAGGGCGGGGTAGAGAATAAAGGGACATAAAGATCCAGTGAGGGAGATAAAGCAAATGGTTGAGACAGAGAGGCAGATTAACGGGTCAGAGTGGACCGGGGGGGGGGGGGCGGAGGGGGGGGGGGGGGNNNNGTGGGAGGTGGGGGGGGTGGAGGGGGGGGGGGGGGGGGGGGGGGGGGGGGGGGGGGGGGCTGAGCTCGTCATATGACCGGGCTGCTGGGAAGCTGCAGCCTCACCTTGAAACCACATGATGTCTATCTGCTGCATCTGCCTCTCAGGGAAGTGTGTGTGTGTGTGTGTGTGTGTGTGTGTGTGTGTGTGAGTGTGCGAGTGTGCGCGTGTGTGTGTGTGGTTAGGATTTCAGTTTAGACTGAGAACCAGGCAGAAGAATGTGCAGCGTATACACACTGGGGCTAAATGTGTAAACCATCACACAGGATGTGGAGCCATATTGGAGGGGAGAGTTGCACCTGGGGCCGGCAGACGGAGCCACTCGCTCCCAAACAAGTCTTTTCCATCTCATCCCTCAGCGTTTCAGGGGGCCGCGAAGCCCCGACCGTTCTGACTAGCGGCACATCTGGACCGGGATCTGTTCAGAGGCCACTTGAGCCACTTGAGTTCAATCCCAACACCGTTTAATGGCTTGAGAGGCGAACCAATCCGCAAGGAGCGTGGAGCGCTGTCCGGGGTGCGGAGTGATGGAGGCACTGAAGGGTGGGGCCTCAGGGGGTCACGTGCTGCTAAACCGGGGAGGCGCGGGGGGGGGGGGGGCAAA
>JAFBJT010106786.1:75546-85631 GCA_016785325.1 Chascanopsetta lugubris | reverse complement strand
GGGGGGGGGGGGGGGGGGGGGGGGGGGGGGGGGGGGGGGGGGGGGCATAAGAGGCGCATCAGTTCTGCATGTTATCTTGAATACTTATTATTTTTTGTACAATTTCCTTTTTTTTCCTTTAAGAAGGGGGGGGGGGGGGGCGGGGGGGGGTGGGGGGAGGGGGGCGCCTGGGGGGGGGGGCCGGGGGGGGGGCGGGGGTTGGTGAGCCGGGGAGGCGCGGGGGGGGGGGGGCATAAGAGGCGCAGATTGTTCCCGGTGGCCAAACAGACTTTTCTATATCAAGACAAGTTGTTCCAATTAGATTTAATTGTTGCTATATTATCTTTATTTCAGTAGGAATGACTCCAAACACTATCTCATCAAGAAAGTCAAATGAACGTGACAACATGGCTCGATAATCAATAGTGATCAGATGTCAGGAAAACAATTTAACACTCTAAACAACAAACACACAAGAAATACATAGATACAAAAAAAATAAAAATAATTAATTGGACTGGGATCGAATTGTGGCCGCGGTATCTCCGAGAGCGGGACTTTTATTTTGAAGGCTGAGAAAGCGCCCACTCCGCCGCTGCTGCGGTCACGTGAACATCAAGCATGACGGAATCACACACAGGAAATGGAAGCGTTTCAAAATAAAAAAAAGGACATTTTGTCCATTTTTTACTAGCGTCAAGTATAAGACCCGAGCTCGCGGGCCACACTGAACAACGGCGCGCTTCCCCATGGGCGCCGCCATTGGCGTTCCACCAATGTTTTTACACCTCAATGATAAAGAAAAGTTCCACTGTAGCACTGTAGGTGGCAGTGTGCTGGCATCACACCGTCTATTGGCCTATCAGTGTTGTTTTTTTTGTGTGTGTGTGTTTACAGCTGGAGGTAGCGTCAAGTGGATGCCACCGTCCGCCTCCATTCGTGCCTGAGGTTCGAAAGTTCAAAGCATGATGGGACGCGTTTGTGTTGATGTTAGTTCAGCCGAAGAGCGCGGATCATTGTCTCCGCACCGCATGAGCGCACATGATTGTCTTGGCATTTCGACTCTTTGTTTGTGTTCTTGTATACGTATCTGCGGCAGTAGTAGTCCAAATACCCTCTCGTAGCAGTAGCAGTAGCAGTAGCAGTCGTAGTAGTAGTGTCAGTGGTATTGGTAAATGTTGGGGCCTGTCCTTCCTGTGTTGGAAAGCCTGTCCTGTATTTTTGCACCTCTGCGTCTGCACATCTTCATGGTGCTGCTGCACCGACCTGGAGGGACGGGGATCGTGACAGTGAACATTCCACGTGTGCCGCGCGGAGGGGAATACTGTCTCCGAGCCTCTGTAAATATTTGCCAGTTAATGACAATGACACTCCGCAGCCATGATGGGATCCCTGAAATATCCCCTGCTGTCACTGCACGTCGCGCAGGAGCTCGCACGTTCGTCAAAGGTACCGTTTGTAGGATTTCGACCTCTGGAAATTCCGTGAGAAGCCACCGGGGGCGCGGTGTGTAAAATTTTTGGTCAGCTTTTGCCACTTCTGTACGTAGATCAAAATGATGCGCTGACGTTGGTGCGAAAGTAGAATCACCTGAATGGATGACTTTGTTTTTACTACACGTCATTCGAGCTTTAACGGAGGGCGACCACAGGTTCTCCTGTAAGCTAGAGGGGGAAGAGTGAGGTGATAGAAACCACACTCAACTTCCCCTACAGATGTCTCCAAATGTCACGCACTGCACCTTTAAACTGATGTTTTTGTGAGTGCAGCCAAACTCAAACGTACATTACCCTGAAGCTGGCTTGTATAAATATACCCTCTATTTTGATTCACTCGATGAGCTTGTCCCGTCTGCATACAATAATTCTCTCTGATATCATAACAACTCACAACAGTGGGATTCGAGCCGATGACCATCTATGATACTGTGATTGCAGGACATTTCTGGATTACCCGCACTGCTCCCCCCCCTTCACTTGACAAACCCCAGCCTGTGTTGGGACGACACACTCGAGCCATTGTCGAACCTTTTGCCGCAGTCATGCTAGCTTCCTTCGACAATGGCCTGCACTCGCCACAAGAGGGCAGTAAGCCACAAGACGGATGCAAACCGGCAACAACGGACCCTTTATCAAACCGAATGCCGGGGTTAGATGTTTATTCGTCTGCCAAATCATTGTCTGTGGACCCACTCTTAAATGTTGAGTGGAATTTCTTGGGCCCGTTTTCTGGAAACTTTCTTGCACATTATCACGTCCGTGACGTCAACGTCCTCCTATGACAAATCAAAATGTCTGCTGTGACAAAGGCCCATTATGAACAGATGTGACAGAGTCCCCAAGTGTCAATTTGCAAGATGTGTGCACACTTCCCCCCCACCCCCCCTCCCTTACGGCGTCGCATCGTCCGTTCCTCCCAAAACATGTTTATGTTGTGTAGTTTTTTTTCTCAAATGCGCTCATTCAGCGAAGTTGCTGAGTCATCATTCGTCGGTATGTCAGATGATCCCGAAGCCGCAGGTGGCCCGTAAAAACTCCTGCAGTGGAAACATGCTCTATCTATTTGTCGCAGACTTGATTTGACACAAGTTGATGTTAAGAACTAGAACGAGAGTAGTGCCCCACCTCAACTTCAGTCATTTGTATATTGGCTCAAATCTAAGGTGTCTGCGGTGTTTGGGGCACTACAGTTAACACTGGGTTTCCATTTGGGAGGGTACATGAAGCTCTGTGGGCTCTGTCCTACGTTCAATCTGTAGAGCGGAGGAAGCGACGTGAGCGCGAGTGTACGGAAAAGGAAGCGAAAACAAGAAAGGAAAACGTCAAAACCGTGCAAAACAATTTTTATAAAGATTGAAATGAATGAACTCCAATTATTACGACTCCTACATACATAAAACTCCCCACCGTCCGAGCCTCACTCTCTGAAGTAACACAAGAATTCTGTCAGCGCGCCAGGATGTAAAGAACTATTTGTGGAAGCCATCAACTAGTGAATGAGCCACATGTGGCGACAGCTCGGTAGCGGAGCGGAAACATCGGGTGTCGACTGATAAAACGGGAGTTTCAAGGACCGCGGGTTCCTCTGGAGACGGATGCGACACGCGTGACGGCATCACAGCGGCATCACTGACCAAAAAGTGTCATCCCACCCTTGCGACAGTTCTCTGTCTGCGAACCTGTCATTTGCCCCGAGACTGAAGTAACAGCCCGTTCCTATAATCCACCCCTCTGAGCGTTTACCCGCAACCTGCAGTGGCTGTTTTCCGCTGCGTGTTGTGCAACTGCAGCCGCCGTCGCCACGGGGGAGGGAAAGTTAATCCAGAGACGTTTTGTTCTTCGCCCCCGTTTGTGTGTGCCGAAAGGCCGGAGTTTGTGTCGGGATTTGAACCAGCAACTTTGACACCGTTGCGACGAGTGACACAGGAAAGGTAGAGGAGGGGAGGGGAGGGGAGGGGGAGCGGGGCCCGGAGCACAAAGAAGCTTGGAATGCAGGGAAAGGAAGAAGAGGAGGGCTCCAGAGCCGCTCGTTAGAGCACCTGGGGGCCCAGCGAGGGGCCCGTTTCTATCCTTATCTCCTTTATGTTGTTTGGGGGCCGGGCCCCCGGAGTCTGGTCACACCCCTGACTCCTTCTCTGACTCGTCCCTCCCGTAGTAAAACACACACACACACACAAAAATGAGGCCTTGTTAAACCCAGTCCTCGCAGCTGCGCTGGAGCCCACTCAACCACCCACAGCTGCAGCAGTGGGCTCTCCTCTCTCAGGAGCCCCCACTCAGGGGCCCATAACCGGGAGAACCAATTGGGAATGCCCTCGGTTCTTTTACTTTTCGCCATCCCCCCCCCCCCCCCCCCCATGCCCTCCTGCTGTGCGCCTGCATGTCACCGGGAAGCCTCGCATCAAATCCGCGGCTGCAACAGCTGCTTCTGTGGCCTCTGCGCGCGCACGTGCCGGCGCGCACGCGCGCGCAGGAATGGCACAGCGGCGGGACGAGCGTCCCGAGACGCCCACTCACGCGCCACTGCATTATGCAAAGCTGCCCATGCGGGCCACATGTCGTGTCCGACGTGCCCAGCTGCGGCGCGCCTCCTCTAAAGGGCCATTGCGCAGAGTTTCGTGGGAGCGATGTCATTGCATTTTAGACCGTGGGTGGACACGCGCACACGCAGAGAGGGAGGCTGCCCTCACAGGAGGAGTGGGACACTTCGGCTCCGGCCCAGTCTGGTGTCGACTCTGTATCCATGTATACTGCTTAAACACATTTGGAACATTTAACTTTAAAGGGTTTGATTCAACAATTCTCTCAATTTTGTGTTTCATTATTCGTTTATCCAAAGACACGTGTTGACGTTCCTCACATTCTGACAAATGTTGTTCGGATGCATTCGTCTGATAAGTTCCAGGCCTCGCAGCGTATTTTTTTTTTTTTTTTCAGAGAAAACCTCTGTGCGTAAAGACGCCCTCTCCAAATCCGTGCGTAAACGGCTGCGCGGTCTTTACGCACAAACACAAACGCGCACACGCGGTTAATCGTGAATGAAAGTCGATCCGAAGTGCACGCATGTCCCTTCCTCTGAGGTGGGATTCGAACACTGTAGATCCTCTGGACCAGCAGACCGAGGCGCGGTTTGCGCGTCCGTGGATCTTGGAGACGGACGCTGAATCCGAGTGGCACTGTCCCGCGCTCTGCTCCACGCACACATTCGCGCACACCTTCGAACTACAGGAGTGAGTCATGTTTGCGCTCACCTGTGCGTACATAAAAAGTGCGCGCGCGCGCACACACACACACACAAACACACGTGCGCGCACTCTGTGAGGGAGAGTGACTCCACTCCACTTTACTGAACTTCACTCACGCAGAGGAACAAGTCCGCGAACGCACCACACACCTTATACATGTTTATATATGTTTACAGGAGAATCACGCATGACATCCACACCAGTTTACGCAAATCCACTTCCTCCACAACTTGACCACTTTATGCAAACACGTCCCTCACATATCAGCTTACACACTCTCTAACTTTTTTTTTTTTAAACATCTTCAGAAAAAGTTGAAATGTAAAGGCAGTTTCCCCCAGAGGAGCCGAAAACCAGGTAACCAGGCATAGCCAATAAGAAGCCGTAAAGCAGTCCTTACCGTAATAAAGGTAACCATAGCATCGGCGGGTTTGTATCCAACAGAGTCGACATGAAGGTGATTTGATGAAGTTAAAGACAGAAAGGCGAAAACTTCCCACTGTGCGCGGAGGCTGTGTGCCGCCTGCTCTGTGTGCGCCACACTCACTGCTGCTGTCTGTCTGTCTGTCTGTGTGTGTCTGTGTGTGTGTGCGCGTGCGTGTGAGTGTGTGAGAGAGAGAGAGTGTGTGTGCGTGCGCGCGGAGAGAGGGATCAGAGTGTGCGTAATGCTCTCTCTCTCTCGCTCTCTCTCTCTCTCTCTCTCCCTCCCTCCCGCCTCCCCCCTCACGGTGGACAACATAATCTAAGTCAGTCTCTCTCTCTCTCTCTCTCTCTCTCTCTCCCCCCCCCCCCCCCCCCACCCCTCTCATGGGACAGATGGCTCTTGGCGCATGTTGCAGCAAAGAGCCGCAGCACTGCACGCTGCCACTGCCCGCTGACATGAATTAGGACACCGAATTAGGCGCGTGCGTGTGTGCGTGTGCGCGCCAAGCGCGGGACTAATGCATGTTCAAGTGTCCCAACACTGAAAGTTTGGATCAAATGGGACTGTTGTTGTCTCTCTTTGGGATTAAAGCAAACTGGATTAGAAAGGAGAGGGACATTCCATGAAAGCTGGGGAGCGTTTTATAACAGGCAAATGCTTTTTTCTTTACTTCCCAAACAACAAGTTTGAATATTCCACCTTCTTTTCTGATGCTTGAAATACATTCAGAGGTGCCGTCAGAGGGGCAGAGTGCCTCACTCTCCCACTCCCATGACTCCAACAGGTGGATGCTGACGTCAGAGGTCATCTCCCATAATTCACCGTTTCCAACACTTTGAAGTTATGAACGAAAGTGGAAAGTGTGATGCCTTCAAAATGCAACGCAACTCCACCGAGATAATATTTGTTTTAAAATCCAGCGTGAAGGTTCATCGAGTCAAGTTGTTTCACTATTATTGTTCATAATAATAATAATAATAATAATAATAATAATAATTAATTATAAAAGTGATAATAATTTCAGTTCTGCAACAATAGTGAATCGTGAGTTAATCGATTATTCGAAGAGTTTGCCGCTGATTTAGTGATGGAATGAGTTGGCTTTGTTTAAAGTGTGTCACATGTCTCCTTCAAGGATGCAGTAAATGCACTGTGCACTGTAGTAAACCGTACAAAAAGGTTTTTGCAATCATCTGTGAAAGAAACTGCGGCGGTGTTGATGTAGCTTTAGCACAAGCCAACAGCTTAAACACTTAAACGTCATTGAAAGGGTCCGGCGGGTGAGATTGTGGTCACGTCTGCCGGCAGAAACAGAGATTAAAACCATCATGCTCAAGATGACTCGAGCGCACGATCACCAGAATACTACCAATAACTTTTTGAGTCCTAAATATTTACAACATCCTCTCGGTAGAGGGCGCCAGCGAGCACCACCAAGTGTTTCCAGTAGCACCGAATGAATCAAAGCTGGACACAGAGATCCAGCGATGAATGACGGCTTAGAAGAGAAGCTCGAGGCAAGATGTGTTCGGCCGCATCAGGCGACTTCGCCACGAGAGGCCGCCACATCCTACGCGCTTGTACCTTTGACCAACTTTTCATTGTCTGGGCTCCATGGTCTCCCTCCACCTCCTCCTCCTCCCTCCCTCCCTCCCTCCCTCCCATCTCTCCGGGCCTCAGAGAGGCGGTGAGTGTTCCACGTCCTCGGGCGGCCGTGCGCACGTCTTATCAGGAGCTTCCTAAAAAAAAAAATAATAATAATAAAAATAAAAACCCTGGGAGCTTATTATTTCATCCAGTTACAAAATCTCACAAAGTGCCTGTTTGGACACGGGCAACCTCAGTTCCCCGGGAAACAAAGCTGGTTTATGGGATGGCGGCTCAGACCTTGGCGAGGGCTGAAGCGTGGCGATGTCTGATAAGAGACTGCGAATCACATTTTATGGGTCAGCTGGGAAGTCATGGATCAAACCCCATTGTGCCATTAGAATGGGCGGAGCCTGTTCTGCCCGTTATCCCTACCAAATGAGTTACCCAATCAGTACGCACTCATGACTCACACTGGAAGCCAAAAAAAATGTTTTGTGTGTGTGTGTGTGTGTGTGCATCACTGCAGTGAGCACGAGCACAGTATTTGTATAGTATCTGAACTCTGTTTACCTGACGTCTCTGAGCTGCTGTGAACACAGCTGGGTCTCCGTCAGAGTCCAATAACACAGCCACAATAACTCTTTATTCTGTTTTACGACACCCCTGCTCATCTTTCTGCTCTGTGTGTGTGTGTGTGTGTGTCTGTGTGTGTGTGTGTGTGTGTGTGTGTGTGTGTGTGTGTGTGTGTGTGTGTGTGCTCGCGTGTGTGTGTGTGTGTGACTGAGTTACCCAATCAGTACGCACTCATGACTCACACTGGAAGCCAAAAAAAATGTTTTGTGTGTGTGTGTGTGTGTGTGTGCATCACTGCAGTGAGCACGAGCACAGTATTTGTATAGTATCTGAACTCTGTTTACCTGACGTCTCTGAGCTGCTGTGAACACAGCTGGGTCTCCGTCAGAGTCCAATAACAGCCACAATAACTCTTTATTCTGTTTTACGACACCCCTGCTCATCTTTCTGCTCTGTGTGTGTGTGTGTGTGTGTGTGTGTGTGTGTGTGTGCGCGCGCATATGGACACGTTTGCGCTCCGTTTCTTGCTCTGTGCTGATTTCACAATCCAAGACATCCCAACAGCACTCGCGCATCTGCTCCGGCCAATCCATCTCATGTCAGCCTCAGCTGCGCATCTGGCGGGGACACTTTCTCTTTGGCTGCCGTACACAGACACGGCCCGACCGGGAGATGTGGACCGGCTCATAGTAAACACAGGCTTAGCTTAGCTTAGCTTAGCTTAGCTTAGCTTGCTTTGGTTTTAGTCATCCATTTCCCTCGGGTTACGACCTTTCTCCCCGGCTCAGTCGGGGAGTTGCAGACATCCATCCTCTCAGCGAAGCTTTGCAAGGTCCAAGGAGATGGGCGCCAGAACCTGAAGCAGCACAAAATAGGTGTAGCGGTTAAAGGTGCAGTGTGTGCGATTTGGTGACATCGAGAGGTGAAGTTGCACGCCGTGTCCGTCGCCTTACCCTCAGGGGAACCCGTTACAACTCAAAAGACGTTCAGTACGTCCACTTTTGCTACCGTCAAAACATGGCGGCCCCCGTTGAGAGGACCCGAGGACCTGCTCCTCACACGTATGTGCTCTTTAAAGGGTAATGGGAAACAAACCCAACACATTTAGGTGGTTGGAAATTCATGAAAAACGTCAGTATGTCATTGTTTTGTAATCTTTTTCAGAAGTGACTAAAATGACCACAATGTCACACACTTGCACCTTCAAACCCTCAACGGATATCGACGCATTTCCAAGTGAAGCTTAGTATTAAGCTCGTTTGCCAAATATTGTGTCGTTGATAATGATAGTTAGGTTTTTGTTTCCTGTCTTTACCGAAACATTGCCCTTGCATATTAGCATTCCAGGGACAGGGAAGTACCAGAAGTAAGATGGGTTCAAATGAAATCGGTACGGGGCATGAAATGTTGTCCCCAGCTCGTTGAACATACCCAGTAATCCTCTAGGGGGCGTCCTGCCTGAATTTCCCGTCAACTCTTCGCCTCGATTTATTGCACGTTGCCTTCAGATCCTCAAACTCTATTCAAACGCTGGATGCCCAAGCCGAGCATGTGTATTACAGAATGTCCTGTTTTCGGGTCCGACTCATCATATTGTTACATCGTTGACCATGTGACTTGGAGCCAGGCTGCTGCTCCTCCACAGAGTCGGCATCTCACTCATTTCCTCCTGCTGCCATTTTCGGTCTCCAGCAACAAAAACAGGATAAAGTCACCTGTCTCTGCAGCCTGAGGGCGTTTTCTGCCCTTTAGAAAGACGTCAAATAACAATAACATTACATTTACTCGTGTTATTGTGTCGTTTTTTTTTGTGTACTTGTTTTTTTAAGGTATTTTTCTCATCTTTGATTTGACTTTTAGTTTAAGGTAATTTTTGTCACCTATAAAAAATTAAAAAAAATAAAAAAAAATAAAAAAAATACTAAAATAAAATAAAATAAAATAAAATAAAAAAATAAAACAAATAATAATAATAATGATATTACAAAACAATTACATACTGACATTTTCATGAGTGCACAATCACCGACATGTATTATTTTATTTGATCACCCTCAAATGAGCCCATTATTCATGTGACGAGAAAGTCCTCTCTACGGGGGCCGCCATGTTTTTTCAGTAACCCAAAGCGGACATACTCAACATATATTGAGTTTTAATGACAACTGGAGTCGACCATAGGTTCTCCTGCATGTTCAGAAGGGTGAGGGTGAGGTGATGGATACAACATGCAACTTCACGTCGAGATGTCCCCAAATCGTACACACTGCACCTTTAACTACGCTTTATGAGATATATTCATTATTTAGTCAAAGAAAAGAGAGAGATAACCATATCACAAATTGCGTTACAGTAGCATCACTTTGGCTTGCAGCGCTCGTTCCACCTTCGCACCTCAAACTCTTACCACCATTATCTGATGACATCATCTTAAACAGGAAGTGGGACGATAGTTGAAGAGGAGGCATAGCTGGGAGCACTTCCTGTGCAGTGAGTCCGCAGAATGGCGTGCAACTTGACGTTGCCGCATTTTCATTTGTGTACATGTGGCTGTGTTTTTCTGCAGAGCTCCGCCCCCTGACCGGGGGGTGGGGGTGGGGGGGGTGGGGGGGGGGGTCATTATAGTTGGGGGGGGGGGGGGGGGGGTTGCAGCAGCTAAGGGCTGATTTCTATCTTTTACCGGATCGAGAGAGGGAGGGGGGGAGGGAGGGAGGGAGGGAGGGGGGAGGGAGGTTGAGGGGGGGGGGGGAGGGGGGCAGGGGGGGGGCGGGGCGG
>JAFBJT010106786.1:31285-75074 GCA_016785325.1 Chascanopsetta lugubris | reverse complement strand
CGCCCCCGGGCGGGGGGGGGGGGGTGGGGGGGAAGGGGGGGGGCGTCATTATAGTTATAGCCAGCACTGTGCAACACCCTCTAATTGTTGTGACCCAGGGCGACATATTCTACCTTCCCGGTCCCATATTTAGAGTGTTAAAGAGTCTGCACCTTGGTGTCATGCACATGAAGACACGCTCACTCTCAGGATTACAGGGCTTAGGGGGAGGGGCCACGATGACATTCCTCCCGATGCACCGGAGCAAAACATCCTGTGAAACATAACATCTGGGGAAAGCAGGTGGAAAAGCTGCAGCCCGGTTTTTAATCGACATATTTGGACACCGAGAGAGAGAGAGAGGGGCGGGGGGAGAGAGCGAGAGAGAGAAATGGATCCAACAGCGCGCATCAGGCAGGTCACGTGGTTCTTGAACACAACACGACACGACACGGCTGCAGAGCTGCAGCCTGTTATTACGCGACGTGACTGTGGGACCTCCTCCTGCTCACGGCTCCAGATTGACCGGCCCCTGCTCCTTCCGTGTTTCCGGCTGAATCGCGTCACCTTTGCAGGCGGACCCATCTGCGTACGCAGGCGGACCCGTCTGCGTACGCAGGCGTAGATTCCCGGTGCTCCGATGACTCGGCGGCCTGTGCACGGCGAGGCGAGGCGCGCCGCAGTAAAAAAGGCCAACGCCAGCTCCTGTTCTGAGCACCGCGTCATCATCACGGGGGGTTTTTTTCGGCTGCCACGCTACGACACCGCTTCACTGACGAGTTCAACCACAGCCCCTTTGAAGTGTAACTCCGCCTCCTCTGGCCTGCATTGCCACTGGCAGTTACAGCTGATGAAATGACGTCAGTTTGTGAAATCATGTCAACGGAATCCACTTGGCTCTAACTTTGGCATCGTCACTGTGTGTGTGTGTGTGTGTGTGTGAGTGTGTGAGTGACGTCAGTGTGAGCTCAGCATCGATCTCATCCGCGATTCATTCTTAAAGGCACAGTGCACGTGAGGTCATCTACAGCTCATACACGAACACAGTCACACCCTTAAAGTCATCACCGCTCTGTAGCGCAAACTGTGACTGACACACTGCGAATGCAAATGACTGCGTACTGGTGATTTTCCTGTCACGATGAGGCCATGGTGGGTGGGGGGGTGGGGGGGGGGGGGGGGGGGGGGGGGGGGGGGGGGAAATCTCACAATACACATGTGACGAGTCCGTGTAAAAGTCACCATGTGGTGGAGAGAGGGAGGCTCACGTCTCCTCCTCCCCGTCCCGGTGGCATCGTCATGTCAAAAATGCGGCCGGCAAGATCGTTATATATGTGACCGGCGAGAGCTGAGAGACAAGTGATCGTCTGAAAATGAACGTATGAGCCGTGCATTGCCCATGAACTCTAGTTAATGACACATGCCCCTTTTTATGTGTAGCAATATACTCAGTGTGTTTACAGGTGTAACATGTAGGGAAATGCCTATACAATACTTGTAACTTAAACAGATCATAGACTAACGATTAATAATCAATTATGTGGAGAGTTGTTTTACAATACGCGAGGTAGTAATCACGTTTAAGCTCGATCCGCACTCCGCAAGTACGAACACAGAACCTTGTTCTTGCTCCCTGGGCTGCAAGAACAAGAGCAAGTTCTTTCTGGCCAGGACATCACACACTTCGCAAGAACAAGAGCACATTTCTGACCAATCACACAACAGCTGTCTGACACAGGAACAAAGTTCTGCCCAGATGATGTGTCGAGGAACAAGCTGCAGGAACAAAATGAGCCCCTGGGAGCAAGCTCTCTGTTCTTGCGGAGAACGCATTGACCCACGGTTACAAACCGGCCCCTTGAGAGCAACCATAGCGCTGATGTGGCCCTCAGCGAAAATGAAGTACGACCCCCCCCCCCCCCCCCGGTCCTAAAACATTGATTCTCAACCCCAAATGTGGGTCGTGGACCCGTTTTCAGTGGGTCACGAGCCCAAAGTGGGTGCAGATCGATGAGGCGTCAGGTCTGGCACTGAGCTTCGCGGGCGCGCACGCGTGTGCAGAACTGCCTTCCGTGAAGTGGTAGCGCCGCCTGCACCACAATTCTACAATTTCACTTAGCAGACACCTTTATCCAAAGCGACAGGGGAGAGGCTGGGAGTTGAACCCACAACCTAGTGTATTCGATAAACGTGCGAGACCACTGAGCTACACCCACTCCTTGTCACCATAGTGAGTCAACTGCTGAACTACTATAGAACCCTATAGTTAGTTGGATTTAAAATTCAATGTGGTATTTTTGTTTAAACCCAAATGTTCCCAATGAATTCAACGTGACTGTGTGTTGTGCCTCTGGTGTCTATGAGCCGAGATCATGAGCTAATTTGGTTTCACAGTGTGAGGAGAATTTACAGCGCGGCTTCAAAACCTTATTAAACCAGCGTCATGTTGAGCCTCCACCCCCCCAATAATCAGCTTACTTCATATCTCCCTTTTACACTTTTATATTTCCCTGCCAGCGTTATGAAAATCATTTGTCTGAGTGCACTCTCGTGATGACGCTGTGAAAGTGGCTCTGTGTTGTTCCCCCACTCCCACGATCATGTCCCTCCCGGTGGACACGTCAGACCTGGGCTCAGGAGAACCCTCTCATGTTAATGCTTTGTCCACGGTGGCCCCCTTTTCCTCCTCTTCCTCCTCCTCCTCCTCCTCTTCCTCCTCCAGCCTGTGATCCCTTGTAGTGGCTCTTGTGACTTTACCTTCTCTTTCAGCTGGTGTTTGTTCTGAGACCAGAGAGTGAGAGAATGGGGTGGGGGCGGGGGGGGGGGGGGGGTTTGGGGGGTTCTGGGTGATGTGACGTGGGGGTGGGGTGTCTCTGCCAGCTCACCAGGGAGCAATTAGCCTCCACCATCTTGCCTACCTTGATAAGCTGCCTGGGCAGAGTGAAGGAGGATCGCTGCTGCTGCTGCTGCTGCTGCTGCTGCTGCTGCTGCTGGAGAATCAATGAGGAATAGCAGAGCAAGTAATCCAGGGTGTTATTGACGGGTGAGGCGTTCTGTTCTGCACAAATCCTCATTTATTAAAGAGCAACAATTGTCCTTAATGGATTTTGCAGGAGTGAACCGACGAATGTGAATCACAGAAAACGTTGAGCTAAATCAACCTCCAAGCTTTATGTATCAATTTTGAAGTCCTGAGTCGCTGATCGATCAAGGGATGGATCAGTGTCAGGCACAGTGTGTTGGATGGAGAGGATCTACTGTACAAGCAGAGGAGGTGCCATAGGTCATATTGAGAATTATGTTTTGGTTTTCTTTATCATTATCTCGACTTAGAAATTCTATTGTTGGCCTGTTTATTTGTATCGGCAATTTGTTTCTACTGTAGCCATGAATGGACTTTAGAGTGGGTGTTAAGTTTACAATGATACAATTGTAGGGCTGCAACCAACAACTATTTTGATCATTCTTGACAATCATCACGTAGACGTGAGATGTGGAATATTCAGTTGGCCGCAATATGTGACGTCGCCATTAAATGGCACTCTTTCAGGTTTAAGTAAAGGGGTTTTGTCAATTGTTTATTTTCTCGAAACGTTATGCCGCTACATTGAACCACGATGACGTCTGATCAATCAACCAGTAACTTGTTGTTACTGAGTCATTTCAGGAGCCTCCTTGTGCGTTTTGCGCTGGTGTGTCAGTAAAGTTAAGTGAAGCGGCTTCGTGCGTCTGTGGCTTTGTGTTAATGCACTCAGTTGCCACAGATACAGGATGATTAGAGGCAATTTACTGGGTTAGCTGTTTTACTAGGAGCCGGCGCACAAAGGGCTGATCCCGCTGATATGATGCGTGGCTTCCTCACAGGCCACTCACTCACTGGCTCTCCGCTGCGAAGCATAGATGAAACATTTCAGCTCGACCACCAGGTTTTCATGAATGTGCTGTCTGTGGCAATTAAACACGATTGTCAGGAATACTGTGAGCCAATCATAGCCTTCAGAGGACCAGCGGTGTCGCCGTGGGCTTTGTTTGAAGATTATTTTCTGCCGTCTCGGCGTCGCTATGGGATTTATAGTTGTTATCTCAGTGATGGTGCCGAACCACTCGCTGTGAAAAAAAGAAAGTGTGAAGGTCTGGGAGATGCTTTCTGTGAATCTGTCCCGGCCATGTGAGACTAGTTAGTGGCGAGGATGATAGAGCAATGAGACTGAACTGTGTCTGAGACCTTTTAATGTTACGCTTTGTTCTGACATTTAGCCCCATGCTCTTATACAATGTGGAGGGACGAGGCAGCACGGGGGAGAGATAATGAGCCAGGGTGGGAGGGAGGAGGAGGAGGAGGAGACAACGAACTGAGATGCAAGAAAGAAGATGGGGACGTGTTGGAGATGTAAAGAAAAAAGAATCAATGACAGGTGGTTGCGGTGGTGACACTTTTATTGTCTTTCCGGAGGTGAGGGAGCGATGGCGGCGAGAGCAGTGACAGAGCGACGCCGCCAGAGGCGGGAGAGAGAGGAGGCGCTGTGTTTGAAGGAGTATAGATGATGGAGATTGAGCGAGAGATTGTGATGCTGATGAGTCGCCGCCACCCCCCCCCCCTCCCTCCCTCCACTCATCTCTCCCAGGGCTTCATCTCTCCATCAACAGGGGTTGTCATGGCGGGGGGGCGGGGGGGGGGTGGGGGGGGGGGGGGGGCGCTATGTTTTTACAGTAGCCCAGAGTGGACATACTCTCATATTGAGTTTTAATGACAACTGAAGTCTACCATAGGTTTTCCTGCATACTCTGAGGGGGAGACGATGATACAACTTCACCTCTAGGTGTCACCAAATCTGACACACTGCACCTTTAAAGATAAAGACAGAGCCAGATTGAACCACAATTGATGCAGTATGGTAAGAAGAGCCCATATAGTCATGAGATAAATCTTCTTGATGCTTGGAAACAATGAGGCAACATCACCAAATCGTACACATTGCACCTGTAACCTTAACGTATCCAACCTAAAAATGTGGCCTTATCTTAAAACGTCCTCACAGTATTTCCCTAATTGACTTCATGAGTTCTTGTGTTTGTGCCTTTAAAGAAGACAAGACATATTGTGACCACATAAACAGATCGTTACGGAACTCTCAGGCAGTCAGATTATTAAGAGTATTTATTAACTCTTAGCAAAGTAAAAAAAAAATAAAACAGGAGCAACAGGCTCAACTAAAATCGATCTAACTAATTAGACGTGGAAAACTACCAAGGTTCTAACTAACTAAACGTAAATTACTCAACAGACAAAGGGAGAGGGGAGCTTAAATGGGAGAGAGGGAACCAGGGCCGAGTGCTGACAATCAAGGAATCACCACAGGTGCGGACAATCAGGAAATCAGACGAGACGCAGACAGATGGGAAACCCAAATCCTCTCACCAAAATAAAACAGGAAGTGCACAAAACAACTCAAACTAAACTTAAGCACACAAAAACGAACTAACAAAGCTGACGATGCATGACACATTTTTGGATACCCCACAAAATGACCTGGACCACACACACACACACACACACACGCACACACACACACACACTTGCATACAAACATGAGCCTGTATTTGGTGACTTTGTTTAATTTATGAGATTAGAAATTAGAAGTTAGATGAGGCAAAATCACTCACACCCAAGTAAATGATAGAATGCTGCCTGCAAGTCACTTCACCTCCACAGGTGTCGCTATTGACAACAATTTTTGGAAAGTTCCTCAATGCTCCTTTACATCCATTATCGTGACAAATCTCATTCATTTTCTCCCTTGAGAAGTGCACAGGGTGAATTTTTTTTAAACTTACTTTTATTTTATTGGCATTTGAAATTGCGCATAATTAAGGGCGTGCCCTCTTGACTGACATCTGGGCCGACCTGGCATGTACCATGGGTTATACAACGGCACCATGAGCCCACCCACAGCTTCGTGTGTGTTCCGCCCCGTTTTTGAACGAACCAGGAAATATGAGGAGCCTGGATTCAGCAAGATGGCAACAAGGGACTCGTCCACAATTTGCCTCAAAAGCACTCTGCTGAAACCAACAGGTGATGCTACGTTCATCTTTATATACAGTCTATGGCATCAACACTGACTCCTGAGCTCTAATGAGAAAAGAAATGTTTCATTGTGAGCATATTTATCCCTTTGCTCCTTCACTCCCATGGCATTTAGAACAGGGGTGTCAACCCATTTTAGTTCAGGGGTCACATACAACCTAATTTGATCTCAAGTGGGCAGTACCAGTAAAATCATAGCGTAATGACTTATTGGCAATAGCAACTCCAAATTCTTCGATTTGTATTGTAAAAAAGTGCAGTTAAATATTCTGCATCAAAGTCCACGCTGATTAATCCTGTAATGCATCCTCTGGTGGGCCGGTGCTGGCCCACGGGCCGTATGTTTGATACCCCTGGTTCAGAATGTGCCTCCTCCCTCTTACAGCCAAACTGAGTGCACTCCTCTGTAAAGTCTGGGTCAGCTTCAACCATCTGTCACTGCACGTCCCTGGAAGCGTGCAATGATAGATCTCCACATGCACTTTATACAAGTGCTTACAAGTGTATCTGTGTGCGTCCATGTACATGTGCTTGGCCTGTCACACTTGAAAGGAATGGGAATTTGTCCTAGCTACAGTCTGATTGGTCCAAATAAGTGTCTGCTGAGGCTTTCAGCTCGCTCGGCAGCAGAGCTGACAATTCCAAAAGGACAAAATGTTCAAGACAGGCACAGTGATTGGTGTTTTGTAACATTGGTGACATGTTGAGCAGTCTTAGTGAAAAACAACTTTTTAGTCCAAAGGGAAACTTTGAAATGTTGTATGCATATCGTATGTATACACGACTAAATCATGTTGACGACTGATGTAAGTGCACTTTCTCACCATGCAACCTCTAGATCACTTCTAGATGTTAAACCAAATGTGGCCCGCAAGATCATTTCATATGGCCCACAAGAGCTTGAAGACATGATTTTCTAAAAGAATAGATTAGACGGTTTTCCAGCTGAGAACCAGATCAGAGGTTCTCAACTGGTCCGGCTTCGGTACACACCATCACCCCTTAATAATGGGACGTGTCCCAAATCAAGAAAAACATAATGACAATTATTTAATAATATAGAGAAAAGATGGTGCAATTTGAACCGTGTGAATAGATTAGCGGTCTATTAAAATATCCTTTCCAAAATAAAACTTCACTTTTTTTTCTCAGTCAAAGGCCCGCGACCAGTGAAAATGGGTCCACAAACCACTTTTGCGTTGCGACCCACCAGTTGAGAATCATTGCTCCAGATCATCGAGGTCAGAGGTTTGGAACGTGATGCAAATGGAAGGAATTACATTTTACAATATCGTGTGTGGAGTTTTAGTGTGATTAAACTGTGATTAAATATGTTATTTACGATCCACCTGTGTTTTTGCATGTTTCCAGACAGCAACTCTTCCCACAAAAGTATCAGAGCATCCATAAAAGTATTTTGTATACTCTCCAGCAATGATGTGCTGGCTTTAATCAAGAAAGCTTAATGAGCTAAACGAGAGAGATGAGAGGGAGAGTTAGATTGGCAATGTCGCGCAGTTCATGGAAAAAGTAATGAAACTCCTTAAATTCCACTTTCGACATTGCCAGAGGGGCAGACCTCTTGGGTATTGGACTGTCGTTGACTGTTGCAGTGAGATCAGGAAGATGCATCTTTATAAACTCAGTGCTCTTTAAGGGTTTCCATTTTTAAGAGGTACAGTGTGTAAGATTTGGTAACATCTAGTGGTGCATGTTGTATCCATCACCTCACCTTCACCCTTCTGAGCATGCAAGAGAACCTATAGACTTCAGTTGTTATTAAAACTTTAATGATGTTTAATACATCCACTTTTACTAAGGTAAAGAGAGAACCTCCTTCTCATGTAATTGGAAATCAAATGAAACATTTAAAACATCATAAAATAATGAAAATGACAATATGTAATTGTTTTATAATATTTTTTTAGAAATGACAAAAATCACACTGCACCTCTAAACCCCAAACATGGTTTACAAGTGCTGCAGTGAACCAAGCAGTAGTGTCAGCGAATGAGCAGCTCTCTGCTGACAGTTGATTGATGGATATGTACACAGCCAGATTGGAGGGCTTGCTGGGAAAGTTGGTGGCAGGTGGTGAGGACCTGGTTGGTGGTAAGTGGGTGGGTGGATTGTTTGTAAGCTTGGCAGGTAGGTAGATAGATGTGTGGTCAGGTGGGTGCAGAGGCTGACTGGGTAGGTGGGAATGGAATGGAGGGAAAGGGAAGTGTAAGTGTTAATGGTCAGTGGACGAGTGCAGGGGTGGGCAATTATTTATCCAGGGAAGCCAGATAAGAAACCTAGATTGTTACTGGGGGCCAAACAAACTATGTTGTATCAAGACCCGTCATTCAATAAAATTATTGAGAAACATTTGATGAGCTATTTATTTATGTATTCATTACTTCAGTAACAATGACTCCAAACACCATCTTATCAAGCAACTCAAATGGGTGTGAAAACAATGTAGAGAGAAAATCAGATCTTGAAATTGACTCCATAGGCCGTGAAATCCCCAATTCTAAATTCATGGGTGGTTAAATTTGCTGGTAGGGAAGGCGGCAGGTTGGTACCACTTTCAATAATGTATCACTTTTCTTTTTTTGTATTTTGTATTTTTGTATTTCACCGATGACATCACCATTTGTCTGCAAAATAGAACACACTAAATACCGTGATTTGTCGCTAATGAGAAATCATAATAACCGTATGAATTAATACAGCCACAATTACATGGACGGGTATATGAAGGCCTCTTGTCTGTGACATTGTTGTGACAAATCCACAGTGACTGGTTCATTAAACCGAGCAGAACTCAGACAACCTGACCACAGAGTCAACCAACAGACCCCTCCTATCTCAGGGGGCTGAGGGATGGAGGAGTGGAGGTAGACTGGAAGGAATGTTCTCAGCACCACATGTTTCTGCCTATAGAGCAGAGGTAACATGGGAGTGGATGCCAGTGTGAGCCCGGAGCGCCGGCCCCTGACTCTCATTTCTGCATAAACGGGTTATAGACAGGGTGGGTCGGGTAGAACCTGAACACACTGACAGACAGACAGACATATGACCTGTGAGCGGTTGGTTTGTACAGCCTCGCCTTTTCTTGGTTTCAGTTTAAACCCCAATCTTTCAATCTACACACTGGCCTCATTTACTCATGCTAGGTGTGGCACAGTGACGGGCGAAAGGAAACCAAAACCAAATGGGGCCCCGGCACTCGGCCCCTCGGCCGCCGTTGGTCCCTGCAGGAGCCGGCTGCTGTCTCGTGGGCTGCCCAGGAAGAAAGGCATGGTCGGCACAGCTCGCCACGCCACAAGATCGAGCATGACATCAAAATGAAAGCATATTTTTGCTAATTCTTTGTAGCTTCGTGTATAAATCAGTGCAGCTCATTACTCAACTTTGTGGGCCACATTAAACAATGGTGTGGGCCAGATGTGGTCCGCAGGCTGTGAAATGCCGAGATCTGAGTCAGTGGGTGAATGGGTGGTTAGTAAGGAAGGTAGGAAGGTCGGTATCTGCTAAGGTTGGTACTACTTTCAATAATGTGTCACTCTCTTTAATAGTTTTATATCAACTAAACACCGAGAAATTATTCAATTTCAGTTTTTTTTACCGATGACATCACCATTTACCAGTAAAATAGAACACACCAAATATTTGTTTTGAAATATATTATGATGGAAGTCACCCTTTAGTTTCTGCAGAGTGCTTTTCGAAGCAAACTGTGGGCGAGTCGCCAACTTGCCAAGGCCAAACTCCTCATACTTTTTGTCGAGATCTTTGCTTGTGCTGTACGTCACTTTGGATAAAGGCGTCTGCTCAGTGAATTGTACAACCTCGCCTTTTTATTGGTTTCAGTTTAAGCCGATCTTTCAATCTACACACTGCTCTCATTTAGTCCGACTCATGCTAGGTGTGACAAAGTGGCGGGCGAAAAGGAAACCAAAACCAAATGGGGCCTCGGGCTCGGCCCCTCGGCAGCTGTTGGTCCCTGCAGGAGCTGGCTGCTGTCGACGTGGTCGTCACGGCTCGCCACGGCAGAGCGAGCCGCATTGTAGACTGGCAGAGGGACAGTCAACGGACAGAAGCCCCCGTAGCCCAACATGCAGCAAAAGGTTCACTGGAGGTTGCGTGTTACTGTTTCTGAAGGCATTCGTTCTTAATGAGGAAAGACACCACTGGCAAAACACATCAAGTGCGAGGAGGAGGGGTGGGGGGGTGGGGGGGCAACACAAGGGCACAGCAGGCGCACTGTGTCAGTCCCACTGGAGGTTGTGGAGCACTAAGAAAACAAGCGCCATGACCAAGAACATGCAGTCTGGGGGCAGGAGGTGGAGGAGGAGGTGACCGGCTGCCTCGCCAGCTCGGAGATTTATGCTGGATATACCTGTTGGTGCTTTGTAAAGGGGCCGTTTGTTTTCCTTTCAGTCAAGCGTGTGTGTGCATATGTGAGGATTGTGTCGACAAGTCTGTCTGCATACGACTAAAACCTTTCTCGCCCAAACGTGGAAAGATAGTATCATCAAACACATTCTCTTAAAGGTACAGTGTGTAAGATTAAGTGACATCTCCTGGTGAAGTTGCATTATTGTATCCATCGCATCACCCTTCCCAGATGAGCATGCAAGGGAACCTATGGCAGCCCTCAGTTGTCAGTACAGCTCAAAAGGTGTTTGAGTGCGTCCACTCTGGGCTATCGAAGAAACATGGCAGCCCCCATAGGGTGGACTCACTCCTGGTGTAAATATACATCAAAGGGCTTGTTTTAGGGTAATGTCAGGAGAAAGTTATAGAATTGGGATGATAATACATCTGTAAAACATAATCACGATTAAATCTATATAATTGTATTGTAATTCTATTCCTATCGATAGTGTCACGTCCGTTCCCTTTCGTGTCACTTCCTGTCTTATTGTGACAACCACCATCCCTGTGTGTGTCAGTGCACTTAACTTCCTCCTGCTCTCTCCGCCTGATTATTCCAACTCGTGTCACATGTGCGTCCTCATCACACCTGATCTGTGTTCCCTCTCATTGTCCTCTCTACTTAAACCTCTTGTCTCGCCCAGTCTGTGTCTTTACCTGTCTTACGATTCCCCTGTCAGTGATCAGTGTTTCAGTGATTCATCTGTTTTGACCCTCTGCCTGTCTTGTGGATTACACGTTCGTCTTTGTCCCTTTGTTGCCATCCTGTACTAAGGACTTTTATTCAGAACAACCACTGACGTCGCTTGGGTTCATGTTTGTTGTGACATTTAAACACTACCGTATGTTTGACAGACACGCACCACATTTGGATGATGGTTGTGTTGCAGTAGATAGATCAACAGATAAAACATTACCTGTCACGACATGTTCAATATATCCCATAGTAACAACATTTACATGGCAGCATTCAAACTGTGCTGGTGCACATTCAGCATGCACCCATGTATGTCTGCACTTCTTTAACTGACAGTTAGTTAGGAATGTTTCAAACGGTTGATGGCAAAATGCCAACTGACGTAATTTCACAAAGCTACGTGAGAAGATGAATCCCATAATAAAAACAGACCTCAGAGATCGTCAGTATATATCTATCCATCCGTGGCCCACGGGCCACATCCAGCCCATGCCGTTCAATGTGGCCAGTGGGGTCGATTACGCGCTGTACTGATTTATACATCAATCTAGAAAAACTTAAAATATGCTGATGTACATGAAAGGAAGTACAGCTGTGTCTGGTAGAATGAAATCACAGCCCCTTCCCTTCACTTTTTAGCCTTCAAAATAAAATTCTCACTTTAGAAACCCACCCCCATTTCTTCCCAGTCCAATCTGCTTTTGAAACTAGTGTTTTTTCTGTATTTCTGAGCATAAGTGAACCGGTAGTATTTAATCAAATGGACTGGTATTATCTACGAAACAAAACTCTCTAATGTTGTTTTCACATCCATGTGAGTTTCTTGATAAAATGGTGTTTGGAGTAATTATTACTTAAATAAAGATGATATAGATAATATATAAATAAAAAGCCCATAAGATTTATTGATAACAACATGTCTTGATATAACAATGTGTGTTTAGCCCACGGTAACAATCTGTTTTTCTTACGTGGCCCCCCTGTAAGAAGAATTGCCCACCCCTGCCATAAGGTCACAGAGGGAACTGGAACCAAAGCCAGTTGACATTGGGTAAGAGGCAGGGAACATCCTGCAGAGGCTGCCAGTTTAACTCAGGTCCAGCATATAGAATTTTTTGTAGCATTTTCATAGATACATAAAAAAAAGAAAAACATTATATGTACATATAAATAGATAACATCTACAGTGTATTAGTCTTCAAAAACTGTCATAAAACATGACTAGCCACAGAAAGAATTGAACTGAATTAGAACCTGGAACCTATTAATTAATTCAAATTCTAATTATTAATTCAAAATTCTGGAAAATAATTTTGAGACAAATTCTCTGAGTCTGAATGTACCCAAATATCTGTTGTGTGGTAAGAAGCTGTAGGGCTCTGAGCTTTAGGGGTCACACTCCCTCCCAATTAAGAGTTTCAAAATCTGATGAATTGAACTTATAAACAAACTATAGTTTGCGTTATGTAGCATATGACATGTAAGGTGTAGCTGACGCAAGTGAAAATGTTTATGTGTTGCCATGGCGACACCGGAAGTCGGCAGTATTGATTGTTGTCGGGGTTCCTTATTGTATGTATGCACATGTATTAGCCAAAACCTTTGCACTGTACACTGTAAAGCTGCTGCCAAACATTGTTCGTTTATTTTAAAATTGATTTGAATAATTTAAAACTTACGTGAGTTACCTGACCCGGAAGTCATATGACCCGGAAGAGTTTGTGCGGGAAAGGAGAGAGAGCGAGAGCGAGAGCCGAAATACGAGCAAGACGGAGGACGTTTTTATGCTCGCCAATTTATCCACCACTGGTTTACGGGGCGTACACGGTAACCGACAATTTATATTGGCTCCGTGAAGTCCTATATGTGTTGAATGTGTTTACTGTTTCTAGTTTTCACGGTGTTCCACGGCACTACAGAGTCACATTAAACTGACTGTGGAATATTAGTACGGAGCGTGAGTCATTTTCAATCCAGGGCAGATACGTAAGGTGTGTGGCGTGAAGTGAGATATAACTCTTATTTCAATGTGTCCTTTGTATATCATCCAAACATTGATATATCTAGACTGACTACCCGTAGAGCATTCCATGAGAATGAACTTGAGAGCCACCCACTCTTAGTTTTCAGACCTTGATGGCACTTTGGTGAATCTGAGATAAAAACCTGTTCTGACAAGTTGATGCGAAACAGTGTCATTTTTTTTCAAAATACAAAGACTTTACAGTTTTCAATATTCAATTTGTTCTGTAACTCTGATACAACAACTTTTACGTTGTTTGTATTGGTGTAGACCAATGCTCTAGGACAGAGGGTCTCTACTGGTCTGGTTTGGGGACTCACCATTAACCCCTTAATGACGAGCTGCGACCCAAATTGAGGCACATTTTTCACATTCAATGAAAATGCGATGCATGTTTTTGTCCTCTTGTGTCCCCCATATACAAAAAAACACTTTTCATGTATTCATTGTTGTAAAGTGTTTCCGCCATGGTCAATTACCATATGTAAACAACCTCCATTTGTAAAATTGCAATGGGGGCTGCCATGTTTTTACAGTAGCCAAGAGTGGAGTTACAAAGGAAGTTTTGAGTTTTAATGACAATTGTCATTGTCAACAAGTCTACCAGAGGTTCTCCTGCATACTCGGAAGGGTGAGGTGATGGATACAACATGCAACTTCACCTCTAGATGTCACCAAATCCTACAAACTGCATCATTTCCCATTCAAACCCCCACGGCCCACGAGAAATGGATTCACGACCCCACTACTGCTCAATTTGCTGACTATTGTTTGCATCATGATATCCACTCCTGTGAGTGAGGAGATATTGTGGCCTTCATCCTAAAACTCTTGCAGTGGAGGAAGCTGCAGACACTGTCACTATGTAAGAAAACTGAACTTCCATTAGTCCTACCCAAAACAGACACATGTCTTAAAATGGAAAGCAGCAGCAGCAGTTGCACCAAATCTGGAATGTTTACAGAAGTGTCCTTGTCATCATTAATCACTATGTATCCGTGCACGCAGGAGACTGGCGGACCCACACACGCTGGAACATGGGAGCTTTGCATGGTTCTGATGCACGAAGCTAAAGACAGCTGGGTGACATTAGTGGAGTACAACCACAGGGCACAGTGATATGGTGAGTTGTGTTCTTGCAAAAATGTAGAATTTCTGGTGGATCCCTCCCAGTGGACCCGAACCGGGATCAAAGGGTCTGGGAGAATCATGACTTGTAGTTGGGGGCAACAACAATGGGCACAGAATGTGGGAATCCAAACATTGGCCAGCTAACGCAAGATGTATA
Source organism: Chascanopsetta lugubris (assembly GCA_016785325.1). Taxonomy (NCBI): domain Eukaryota; kingdom Metazoa; phylum Chordata; class Actinopteri; order Pleuronectiformes; family Bothidae; genus Chascanopsetta; species Chascanopsetta lugubris. The sequence continues at coordinate 60,571 of JAFBJT010106786.1, read as the reverse complement.
CAGCATGATAATTCAAAAACTATATATGACCAAATTATGTAAAAGAGACATTGTGGTTGACAAAACTCACAATCTCAACCTTTCAGTCCTTGTGTTGTCATCATAGATTGTATATAAAGATGGACGTAGTGTCCATGCCTTCACCCTTTGGTTTCAGCTGAGTGCTTTTGAAGCCAATTGTGGGCGAGTCCCTTGTCACCATCTTGTCAAATCCTAACTTCTCCTGGTTCCTGGTTAGTTCAAAAACTGGCATAGAGGCGGAACACACACAGAGCTGTGTGTGGGCCCATGATGCTGTTGCATCACTCGTGGTACATGCCAGGTCGGCCCAGCTGTCAGTCAAGAAGCCACACCCTCAAATATGTGCAATTTAATATGTAGATAAAATAAGAATCAGTTATTTCTGAAAAAAACAGTTGTCACGGGAAAACAATGACTAATTGAGACCAAAACCTTAGTTTGTACCAGACTTTAAACTTGTTTAATTCACCTCTAAAGTTGATTATCTCTCAGAATTAATGGTATAGTCGTTTACGTTGCCTCCACTGCTGCTGTTTGTGTGTGGCTGAGGCAGCTGCAAGTGGCTCGGAAGTTATTTATTTGTTATTTTTTTCTGTCTGTGCTATAAAACCCAAAATACTCCAAACCAGTGTTTCACAGATGCTTGATAAGAAAACTTTTGGGATGTCGGATACTCTGCTTTTCTGCATTGTGTGAACACACTGGTAAAGACCCATATGGACCAAATACTCCCTGAGCATGGCAATTTGTAAAAATACTGAAGGCTGTTACTGTGTGTGTGTGTGTGTGTGTGTGTGTGTGTGTGTGTGTGTGTGTAATGTAAGTAAGTGAAATACTGTGACGACATGTTTTAATATATTTCAAGGTTAGATACACTGAGGTTAAAAAGATACAGACTGTAAGATTTGGTGACATCTATAGGTGAAGTTGCATGTTGTATCCATCACCTCACCCTCACACTTCTGAACATGCATTAGAACCTATTGTAGACTTCAGTTGTCATTACAACTCAAAGAATGCTCGGTACAGCCACTCTGGGATACTTTAAAAACAAGGTGGCCCATATAGAGAGGACCTGCTCCTCAGGTAAATATATATTAATGGGCCCCTTTAAGGGTTGTGGGATACAATATATTTAGGTGATTATAAATTGACGAACATCTCAGAAATTATAGACACTACACCTTTAAATTGCAATATTTCTCCTTTTCTTCCATTCTGCATCATGTCATGTCATCTTCTACCGTTTATCCAGTAATCTGGGTTACAGGGTATTACTATGAGTACACACAGGGCCATTGGGGGTATCAGTGTCAGGGCCAGTGACGCTGCAGCAGGGCCCTGGGACTTGAACCATTGACCTTGGCTTCCAAAGGCGACTTTTTTTTCCACTCAAATAGTTGCTAAGTACAATGTGCACCTCGTGTTAAGACTCATATGGCAGGAGTAGGCTGCCAATCTGATTTGGCAATGAGGCAGCATTTCAGGCAGCAAAGCAACAGAGGCAGGTTAAGATGTTGAAATGTTTGTTGTCTCTGGCGACATGTTTCCATGTTATTGTGGTGATATAGTGATGAGATCAGCTCTTATGAAACATCAATAAATCTCCCACTAACCATTAATATTAACACTCCATGAGCAGAAATCAGAACAGATAACTCTTACTTTTTCCATGTAATAATTAAATACCTTTCTCTAAAAGTTCAAAACTTCAAGTTTCGTACACTTAAACTAGGGGTGTAACGATACACTACTCTCACGATACGGTTCGATACACGATATGGAGGTCACAATAACAATAAAATACGATATTATCGCGATATTTTTTTAAAGGGACAGTGTGTGATTCTTTTGGGACACCAAGCTGTGAAAGAGCATGACATAATGACACACACCTGCTGCTTATGGAGGCCGCCATTTTGAATTAAATGGAAGTCAGTGGAACTTTCAGGCTTGTGAGTGTGTGTGTGTGTGTGTGTGTGTGTGTATACATATATATATATATATATATATACACACACATATGTGTGTGTGCATAATAGTTGAAACTATGGCAGAAAAGAAAAACATTTATGGATCTGTCACAGGCATTTTTCTATAGGCTGATACAATGATTACATTTTCAGAGGCTTTTTAATTTTTTGGCAAAATACAAAGTGGCTCTCTCGTCTGTGTGTTCTGTCTCTTTGTCCATTTCTGAATGAACTGGGAACCTGGAGCACATAACTCATGTGTTGGCAAGGATTAGGGTTAGGGTTAGGGTTTGATACTGTGGCTCCACACCATTGTGTGACATCACCACAACAAGGTGGTGGTACTTGTATTTACTTTGAGTTCATTTTTGTGTTGTATGTGAAAGTGAAGGTCTGTCTCCTTTCTGTATTTACAGTCTATGGTACTTCCCATGTGCTGCAGCAACATCAGGAGTTAACCCAACCCCAAACCTTCCATCTCATTGCCTGCACCTGTTGCCTTTGTTCGTTTATTTTGTATTTTTTCTACTTCTTTCTGGAGAAAAAGCCCCAGGGAATTTGCTTGGTTGCCATCACAGATGCCAACACTGAGTAGCCCTGTAAGAAGTGTGCTCTCTCTGTCTCTGTGTCTCTCTGTCTGTCTCTCTCTCTTTCTCTCTCTCTCAAGAACCCCGCTACATATGGTGTCAGAGGTGGGTTGTGTAGACCAACTGCGTGTGCACCCTTAGTTGGGCTACTGGGACTGTTGGTGTGGATAATGATGGTACGATACTTCTGAATGGGAGTCTGTGTGTGTGTGTGTGTGTGCACCGCAGTGTCAGAGTGAGGCTCTGGCACACGCTCTCTCTCTCTCTCTCTCTCTCTCGTTGACGCGTGACAGGCACCGGTTGAGACGTGCCGGTGCACCCCTGGACAAGACAAATATGACCTATCAGATATTGCGGTACAGGTTTTCACCGTACCGACACGTATCGTCACGTTTTTGTATCACAATATATCGTGGTACAATATATCGTTACACCCCGACTTTAAACTCTACTTAACCTTTGAGTACAACTTCAACTTTCAGGCTCTTTTCCCATAAAAAGGTCCAGATATTGCAATTTAAGACACACACCCACACACCCACACACACACACACACACACACACACACACACGCACACACACACACACACACACACACAGAGTGATGAAGAGCTGCTCTTCTCTTCCAACTCTTCCTCTGTGCACAGAAGACAAATTTATTGGGGACCAGCACTGACATTATTGGACTCAGTCTGGACACAAGCTGTGCGACCACCTGATTGATGTGGACCTTGAGATGCGTCTCTCTGAGACCATTTCTTCCTCACATCCAGACACAGTGTGCTGGCAGGCCACTTGTTAACCAGAGCTGGACACACTCACTCGCTCTCTCTCTCTCTCTCTCTCTCTCTCTCTCTCTCTCTCTCCCCACATCCCGACTCTATGACTCCAGCAGAGGAGGCGGCGGCTACGCCAACTTTCTGTCACCATCTGTAAACTTACCCTGCCTGTCTCTGGCTCCAATGGCTTCATCTTCAAACCTGAGGGAGAGAAAGGGAGGCTCATACAGGCCTGGCTGCACAACACTGTGTATGTTCCCGGCTTGTTTTGCCTTCGTAGGTGGCATAGCAACAGGCGTTTTAACACCAGTGCCTCAACCCTCAGATGCACCATTAAAAACATACGTGATTGTGACTTTGACACACATGCTCATGCAAAAACAAGCTTTAAAGGTGCAGTGTGTAGGATTTGGTGACATCTGGAGGTGAAGTGGCATTTTGTATCAATCACCTCACCTGAACGTAGACTTCATTTGTCATTAAAAACTCAAAAGATGCTCAGTACAGCCACTCTGGAATACTGTAAAAACAAGGCGGCCCACATAGAGAGGACCTGCTCCTCGGGTAAATATATATTAATGGGCTTATTTAAGGGTTATGGGAAAAGTACATTTAGGTGATTATAAATCCATCAACATCTCACAAATCGTACACACTACATCTTAGATCTCAAAACATCTTAAGTTTGGCCCCTGTAGAGAAAACCCGCTCCTCATGTAAATTTACATTAATGAGCTCATTTATGGGAATTGGATAAAAATAATACATTTAGGTGATTACAAAGTGATGATACTGTCAATAATGTGTGGGCCCCAGGAGAGGCAGGAGTGAAATTACTGTAATGACAGCTAAATTGGCTCTAAAGCGCTATGTCTCAGCCTTCAGAAACCGTTTGGATTTTTCAGATAGTGCAAACTGGCACGAAGTTACGGTAATCCAAAGTGAGCCGAATTTTGGATATGCCTGGCCTATACAATAACAGTAACAGAGATCAATCAGATTGGATTACGCTAGATGAATGGTTTTCAGAATTAGACAAAAATATCATAGGATTTCTCTGTTTTTATTGCTTTTTAAGATGTAAAAAAGAAAAAACAGAACTAAATGAAATTTAAAAAGAAGAACAAAATAAAATAATACATATTTAGATACATAAAATTAAAAAGAAATACATAATTTGATATTTAATTTCTTCTAAATCCACTATTTTTTCTACATTTTGACAAATGAAATCAAAAACTAAAGACAATAGAAAAAAGGAATAAAGTCAAAAACAAATAGAAAGCAAAAAATAACATTTATTTCAAAACTCTTTACTTTCTTAAGCAAAATGCAATTAAGACTGGAAAGAAAAAGAAAAATGAAAAGGTGCAGGTGGATTTTTGTGATGTAGCCTTCGGTCAATATTGAAACCCTAAAAGGTTTGTCCCCTCCCGGTTACTGTAAATACATAATGACGCTACATGGTAAGATGTAAACATAACAGGCTCACTGTGGAATAATTACATTTGTACATTCAGGTTATCATTCCGAGCCCGTTTACATGATACTCACAACTCCGTTCATTATCTGGTTATCTGATTATTCAAGTGCTCGTGTAAACAGCCGATAACTGCAGTTATCATAGTCTGAGAAATCGGAGTAACACAGCTGGATTTCTCCTCGATACTCCGATCCTTCCATGCATGTATACGGGGATATCAGATTTTAACCGTGTTTTTATATCTGTGTGTGGGTGGAGTCACAATGTGAGCAGAAGACAGACTTAATACTACAAACATGGCGCGCAGCAGCCAAGACGGACAGTCAACAAAAAGCCACTTCTGAAGAGTTGGCGTGGACATCGCAGTGTCTCTGTTCGGGTGCTGGACTGTGGTCACAACACTGTTAAGATCGCTCCATGCTCGGCAGCAGCAGTGGAACAGGACTCAGACAAAAACGAAATCGGAACCTAACTCCAACCCTCAAGGGATGGGAGGAGAGTTCATTCAAGCATATACAATATTTAAACAATGTTTATTTATACACCACAGCATAGTTATGTTCAACAAGACACGACCGGATGTTTTGAAAACAACAGGAAGTCTGAGTCTTACTTCATTACATACTTTTACGTCCTCTGATAGAAATCTGATAAATGAAGGGGCTCATCTAAACCAGGGTTTTTACATTATCTGATTATTAAAGTGCACGTAAACCCAGATATCTGATTGTTACAGTTATCCGATCACTCCCAGTTATCGGATTTCTACCGCCATGTAAACGGGCTCAATGTCCCATTTCTGCAGACGACGCTTCCTCTGATGGACATGAAAGTGTTCTCCTCTGCTCCATGAACAAACCTACACACCTGAAGAATGCTCTGTGTCTGGCCCATTTCTATGAGACTTTTTTTACGAGACTTAAAGAGAACCATGGATGCAAGAAGAAACTCAAAGCCCCAAACTGCAGTGTAATCAGTGTTGGATGACAGTCTGCTAGATAAGGCTTGTGTAAATATTGTATATTTAGATAGTCATGTTGAATGAAGGTACCTGCATGCAGAGAGCTGCAGTGTTGGTGTAAGCCTGATGGAAGGTGAGCATGAAAGGCCTCCATGGTTCCTTGATGGTGACGTGACAGTTCAAAGGCCCTCTGCTTGTTAAAACATGTATTACACTTGTGGAGATGGACACATGTTTCTCCCTCTAAGTGAAATCACACATGCTCCTCCACGTGTACGAAAGGCTGCGGCTGACCCACTTTTCAAAAAAGCTCCAGTAAGGAGAGGATACATATAGACAGACAGGAGACAACTCAGCGATTCACACACATAACCTTTGACCTTTCTGAGTGATTTCATTAGCAAATCCATACCATCATCCAGACTCCGAGCTGAGTCTCTAAACACAAGTTGTTGTCAGCATCTGACCCGTAGAAAGACTCTTGTTGGAACTCTTTTGTTCTCTCTTGGATTTAGTTTTGTTTGGATGTGACCGAGACCTCTGGGAGTTTGGTTTGGACTCCAAATGTATTATTTCCAGTTGTACTTTCTTTTGTATATCATCCTTTCTTTTATTCCATGAATTTGTACCACTTCAGCTTAATCGGATTCACCTCTGCTCGATTATCCCGACCTTCATTGTGTCATTAGCCATTGTGCTCTATCCTCTGACAATTTATCCTTTTGTTTTGTTGTTTCTTCTTCTGTCTCTATTTCAATTTCAAAAAGTATCTGATCACATTACTGGTCTGAGCATGTGACAGAGGAAATTAACGTGGACATATTTATTTCTTCTTTGTCACATGAGTTGAGTCACCATTTCTAGCAAAAAGCTATGCTATTACCATTTGAATAGTCATGCGTGTTTGTAGCAAAACTTTATCTTACAACTTTGCACGGTGTTAAATAGTTAAGTGATTGTTTGAATCGAGATTTCACACATCAAGACTGTATAGTACTTTATCACAATACTGGTCTGAAAACCTTTTATTAGCTGGTAACACGTGTTTTCCTTTTACAAGTATTTAATTAACTGTGGTTCTAATCTCCATTTATTGGAATACAAAACCCAGGTGGACAACCTTAGTCATTAAAACTTGGCATAGTGTTAATGACTTTAGAATCAAGATTCCACACTTCACGAAATGTTTGAGACATAGTGAAAAATACACTATCTAATGGTAATTAGTTGTTTGCTATGGAAGCGCATTGCATTGACTTCAGGTTTAAAAAAGACATATTACGAGATCATATACAATTATACAATGTTAAATGTGAATCAGGGTGTGCAGTCTTCATTTGTCTTGGGGAGAGCAAGTAAACAGCAAACATACAATCTTGTAAACTGTTGGTTCATTTACTGTATTTTCCGGACTATACGTCGGACCAGAGTGTAAGTCGCTCCAGTCAAAAATTGAATTGTGAAGAGGAAAAAAAAACATATATAAGTCGCACTGGACTGTAAGCCGAATTTATTAGGCAAGTTATTCAACTACACAATAGCAACCAGAACCAAAGGCTGAATACGTGTCCGGTATGTTAACGTAACACATTAACAGTTATTCAGCAACATAATAGCATAAAGAACATACCTGGGAGGTTGAATAGGCTAAATTAACATAACAAGCAAGTTCACTAAGTTCCTGATCTCATTCCACATCAATGAAGCATATAGTTGTCACAAGCCTAGAGCGCCCTCTCGAGGATGTAGATGGTAATTTTTACTCCTTGGTGCATGTCAGTCAGAATGAATTAAATTTAAAAACATGTTAAATTATATATTTTGATATATAAGACAATAAGTCGAAGGACCGGCCAGACTATGAAAAAAGTGCGACTTATAGTCTGGAAAATACGGTATCTAACAACATCTATAGACTGAGGAAGATGGCCGACAGTACCATCCATGGTTAGCATTTGCAGTAACACAGAGCATCAAGTCAACAGGACGTATTGTGCATGCTCTTTTGGGTAAGCATAATGATGTCATATCCTGAAACAAATTTCATATAAAACAAAATAAAAGTATACAGCCTTTTCTATGACACAATGACTAAAAGGCTCAGTCATATAACAACACCCCACACGTTACAGTCATGTTAGCTCTGCTAAGCCCCTATTTGCCACCATAAACCACAACTGTCAAAACATAACATTTGATTGAAAGTATCAAGCAATACAAAAAGAATATATAAGTTATCACCAGCGTACATTGTTCTATATTCTACTGAGCAAAGCCAGAAGTAATTTTTTTATCATTATCTATGAACAGATTGATTCTGGACTTATTTGATATCATAATTTATAGAGCAGTATTTCATAATTACAAGAAAATTTGCTCATATTTTCTTGTAATTAATTGATTAGCTCGTGATTACGAGATCAAAGAGAATATTTACTGAGTGAATGCAGAGTGCTTCCATTATTGCTGCATTTCTGGAAGAAGCTAGCTTATTGCGGTTGGGGTTGGCTGATTATATTTCACAATATTCTATCGTGATATTTACGGAAATTTGGTTGAGGATGAAATTCTAAAAATGTAATGAATAAATTATTAATGAACTGGCATTCTGCTTCATCTCTTCATCAGAAGAACAGACTCCCGTTCGCGATCGACTGGCACTGCCCTCGCAATCAACCTGTCGATCACGATTGACCTTATGGGCACCCCCGATCTGGGGAGTCACATACATACAGTCATAACACTTGATGACTCTCTGCAGATTTCTTCCGTTAAAAAGCCCTTAAACGTTAAATACTTCCCCTCATCACATCATACGAATCAAATTAATGTTTGTGTTTCCAACTATGCCAAATAGCAGCCATTATCAGTCATCCCCCATCACATGTTGGCTTTGGCAGTGGTCAAAGTGGGTGTGTGTCAGGGCGGTGCTGCTCGGTGCTCAAATCTCCAAAAGAAGCTCGGCTTTTTCCATAGTCAAGCAAATGAGGTGACATCAGGTTGTGTTTTCTAAGGAGGACTTAAACTCAATCTGAGTCAGAACAACAATTTATTCTATGTGTTGTAAAAAAGTAAGTGCTGGCGGAACACAGTCAAACCTAGATGACTGTGTGTGTGTATGTGTGTCTGTTCGTTATTTTCCATTATTTCAACAGCAGCAGTGGAAAATGTTTCCTAATTCCTAGAAAAGCTTTCCTTCTGTTTCCTGTCCCTTTAATTTGTCCTGCATGAGGTCACTGCAGATTCAGATAACAGCCATTTATTTGGGGATTCCAGTTTATAAAAATAGTTGTTAAGATTAGCTGGTGTATGTGTCTGATGTCCGTTCATGTTTGTTTGAACTGGCATAATTATTCTGTATGTGAGACCACTGTGTGACCACACCGAAGCCCGAACACACTCCGGCCAAAATGTGATTATGGTCATTAGAGTTGCGATCAGATGTTATCGGAGTTTCTGAAAACGGTGGACAAACAAAAACTCCTGTCAGCGACTCCACTGCTGATTTAAAACAGTATTTTCTTACTGATTATATGACATGAGTCTGACACTATCAAATATCCACTGGGGTACAAAGAAATCAAAATAGAACTTTACTAGTTGTCGTTATGAGTTAGGCAATGAAAAATAGGCAAAGGGGTGGAACACACACAGAGCTCTGGGTCGGCTTGTGGTGCCGTCACCTCATCCGCGTACATAACAGGGCGGCTCAAGCGTCAGTCAAGAGACCACACCCCTACATATTCGCAATTTCAAATGGCGAAAAAATTACGTTTATTAGTACTTCAGTTGTCATTAAAACTTGAAAGATGTTTAGTATGTCCACTCTGGGCTATTGTGAAAACATGGCAGCCTCCATAAAGAGGACCCTCTCCTCATGTAAATACACATTAATGGGCTCATTTAAGGGTAATGGAAAAGAAATAAAACATTAAGGTGATTATAAATTCATGAAAATATCAGTATGTAATTGTTTTGGAATATTTTTAGTAATGACAAAAATAACCAAAATCTTACATACTGCATCTAGTGGTGAAACTGTATGTTGAAGATGAAAACCAACACCTCACCCCTTCCTTCTAAGTATAAATGTTAGCTTTTAGTTATTATCAAAACTCTTAGAATGATTAGTGTGTCTATTCTGAGATAGTGTTCAACCATGGAGGTGGATCTTGGCTACTTCTGTTGAGAACCCCTGCCCCTGATGTAAATATAAAGTACTTATTAAAGACCAACTGGAACAATTACCTGTACATTAAAACCTCTATATTACTTCAGGTAACATTTGTAAATAGAAATGAAAATGATTTAATATAAATCCCCTATGCTGAACCTTTAATGTTATCCTCAGAATTGAGTAGTCTCTAGTTGTGGTTCTCAACTGTCGTGGCTTCGGGACCCACCATCACCTCTTAATGACAAAAGCGATGAATATTTCCAACTTCTCAAATCAATGAAATGTTAAGATGATTCAAGCTGAGACTGTGCAATCTTTTTTTCCCCTAGTCAAAGGCTTGTGGCCCACTGAAAACAGGTCCACAACCCACTTTTGGGTTGCGACCCACCAGTTGAGAATCACTGGTCTACAGGGTACAGTGAGAAATGTTGTTCTGACAACCTGCAACTGTTTATACTTTAAGCTCTATGTGGACATTTACCCCTAAAGCTGAAGTTCTTGAAGAGTGAGTCATCAGTATCCATTGAAAACACATTGATTTGTGCACTGACTGAAAACTGCTCTGTGCCAATGTTTATCTGAGTCACTCTTTAATTTCTGACTCTGCTTCGGTGTCTCTGGTCACGTTCACAGTGTGAGCATGTGCACACAGATGTGCAGGTTGTTTAGAATGGTACAAAGTGTGTGAGATACAACGTCCCCACTATACAATAATGCACATTCTGTCAAGGTTTCCCATTTTCAAAACTTCACCCTCATAATAACAGGAAAGAAACATTATTTCCTAACCTGGCTCTTGTGAATAACATTCCTCTGGTGCAACACAGTTATAATTAAATTCAGGGTCACACACCGAAAACACACTGTGGGTCCTTGAGGCCTGACAAACACATGGAATATGTTTCTTCCTCATTAAATGAAACGAGTTGGAGATGCTAATGTTTGAGTGTGTTGGCACACGAGCTCTCCTGCTCAGTCCGTTTGCTACTGACTGTCACATCCACTTAATGACATCTGCATGCACCTGTGTCTGCATATGCATGACTAACAGAACATGACACACACGCTAAAGTGTTCATGATTTCAGCAAAAGTAGTAAAGGAAGTAGGAGAGTGAATATGTGTTTGCAGATTTCAAGTTCAGGCTACTTTATTTGAACCCATGGGTAGATTTGTTTTACAAGAGGCAAAAACAATATGGCACCCATTCAACAAACATCCAAACAAACAACATAGATTAAACCGTCTTATTAAAATTAGCATAGGCTCAGTTATGATCATCAAAGGTACTCTGTTTTCCACCCATTCCTTAAAAAGAGAGACAGAAATCAATAAAATTAGTAATAAAACAATGGTAAAATCAGGGTGAAAACAGGTCTGAAACTGCAATAATCAACGGCACATCGGATTTATAGAAGCAATGTTACTGTCAACATTTTAATTTGAAGCAGCACTACCATTAGTTCATTGGTTCAACCAAGGTGGGTATAGGTAAAGGACAGCTGTTGTCAGAAATGCTTATGTGTTATAAAAAAAAACATAGAGGGGAACGAAAAGATGTTTTTACTTTTAAAGAAACCTGAAAATCATGTTTTTAACCCTGATAATGTGTTCATGCATATTTTACAGTGATTCCAAAGGAGTCATATAATACAGCAAACCAACTCATACTTTTCATAGAATTGTAACTCAGCCAAAATTGCTAACGGAATTATTTTAAAATGCAGATCAGAGGTCCAAATATTTCTCATAGAAAATATGCTAATTGGGGTTTCTTGTCCCTGTTTGGAATGTGTTTGGTTGTGCAAGGAAAAAAAAAAAGAAACACTCAGTTTATATCAGCAAACCCTATAACTAACCTTAGAGTGTAATATTAAGTAAGTCATGGTGTCATGGTATTATCATTTTCATTAAGGTGGTATAAAGTCACTTTCTTATCACTTTTTACATAATGAATTGAAATCGTTACATCCTCATATCCATCAATACACAAAGATGTATTTTGTTTTTGTAGCCCTGAGAATACTGTGATATACACAACCAATTACTGAGCTAATTGGTTGCCATTGCCCACGTACCTTTGAGCAACCCATGCACACTCTGACAGTGTAGAACCAGAGAACTCACAACAAGCTAGGATACCACTGCATAGTTGCCAGTTGCAAGAACTTTTCAAGTCATGGATAATGGGATCGAACTCATGTAAGAATAGATTAATGTATTTGGGAACATTATTTATTAACTTTTATTTAACCACGAGAAATTCCTCTGAGCTAAAGAACCTCCATTTTAAGGGAGTCCTGGCCGAGTAAGACAGCAGCAAATACAAAACACAGTTACAAAGTTACACAGTTAAACCCAGTCAAAACACAATCAAAAGACAATTTAAAATAGAATGAAATAAAGTAACAACAAAATGTACAAGTGAACAACAAAGCAAGATGGCCTCAAGAACTGTCTGTTTTCAAAAAGAAACTACCTTAGTTTCCAATCTTTCTGCAACATATTCCATCCAGAAAGCGCAGAAGGAACAATCGCCATTTTACCCCAAAATTTCATGAGGTCCAAATGTAGTGGAATATTGCCTTATAAATGAAAATATACCAATGGCAGATACTTCGGGTGGCAAGAGCAGGCGAAAGAACTCTTAAAGTTAACAAGCTGAATGTTATCATGTGATTAATGCTGTCATGTCATGTCATCTTCTACAGCCTATCCATTATTTTGATATTTCTACCTGTACACATAGGGTCATTTGTGGTATCAGTGTCAGGGCCAGTGACACTGTAGCAGGGTAAAAGTGGGACTCGAACCAGAGGCAACTGCTCAAACCACTGCTGCCCCGATTAATGTTGTGGAAATTGTATTATACATGGCAAGGGATGGATAAGATGTGGTTTTTGCAATAGTGGTCATTTGAACTGGCTTTGCACCTCTATTTTACACCACTGCAGTTTTGGCCACTCTCACACTCTTGAGATGCCATCTCCTCGGCACCTGCTTGTTCAGTCAGAAACTAGCTGAGGCCTTTCTCCAGCCTACGGCCGCCATGTGCATTAAGAGTCATCACCTTTAAAGAGCAGCAGCAGGGCTCTGATTCCACAATGCTTTGTCTTTATTCTCCATTCAAGCTGACGTCACCCTCTGACACTTTCTATAGGTTTATTGAGCCAGAGCCAGGCTGGGCTGCCACCCCCCCTGCCACAAACCCAATACATGCACACAAAGACTTTGAGTGGACCACCATTACAAGGCTTCCAACACTGCTTTAACACAGCCTGGTTGACCTCACATGTGAAGGCTGGCATCAACGCTGCCTCCAACCACATCAGTGCAATGAGGGGGCAACCCTGAACAACACTGGTGCTGGGCACATGCAGAGATGAAAGGGCCCGCTGGATCACTGTGGTGCAAACACAAGCCACTGTAAATATTCATACATGAGTTTTTTGTTGTTTTTTGTTTTGTTTTAAATCGTCAGTCTTGCATGTTTTAAAACGGTTGAAACACAAAACCAGATTTGAATCTTTACTCTGGAAAAGCATTTTTTATCATTTTGTTGTCCAGTTAAAGGTGCAGTGTGTAACATTTTGGTCATTTTTTCACTTCTAGAACTATTAAAAATTAATTATATACTGACACTTTTAGGAATTTATAATCATCTGAATGTTTTTGTTTATTCCAATACCCTTGAATGCACCCAAAAGGAACGTGTCCTCTCTACAGGGGACACCATGTTTTGCAGTAGCCTAGAGTGACATGTGTAAACATGTTCTGAGTTTTAATGAACCCTACCATAGGTTCTCCTGCATGCTCAGAAGAGTGAGGGTGAGTTGATGGATACAACATGCAACTTCACCAATAGATGTCACCAAATCTTACACACTGCACCTTTAGGTCTTTTCCTCTGAAGTTCCTTTCACATGCTCAGTGGGTCTTTGGCCCTCATCCAGCACAGGAACCTGGATGTCACCCTTACATCTTTCATGTGACTCCAGGCAACAGGGAAGGAATAGGAGACACACATACACACACACACACACACACACACACACACACACACACACACACAGAGGCAGGAGGGTCAAAGAGAGACTATACGAGGACGGGCTATGCAGTGACATATTTTTATTTGGGCAAAGGAGACAATATTAATTTGCATAAAGAGATGCAGATCCCCATTATTTTTCTGACAAACAAACATTGAACATAGTCTCTATAGCAAATGTCGCACTATATAAGCAAGTTAGTACTAAAAGAAGAGGACACTGAAGAAAGGAAGGACAAAAAGTAAATGAGTAAATAAAATGAAAATACAAATATAGATAGATGTAATATAGATTACAAATACGTTAATAAAATTAGATAAACTTACATAAATAAACAAGGGGTTAGTCGGAGGGCAAGATAGGCAAGGATATGAAGTAATTCAGGACTGGGTTCCATTTCCTAAAAAAAGTTGTGCAAGCAGCCTTTGGAAACAGATAAAGATAGATTTAACTCTTTTGCAAAGGGACTTAGAACGTGTACATGAAGTAAACTTCATTTATGTGGCTCTAAATCTTTAGAGAAGTTATCTAAGGCTGTCCCTCATCTCCAGCAAGTCTAGACCTCTCTGATATGATTTGCAGAGACACAACACTCTCACATGCACCTTTGCAGAGGTATGAAAAAGACGGAGAAATCACTTGAGCGACATGGCGTTTTGACACAGAGAGGATACTGCAGAATTTATATTTCCTTCCAGCGGAGTCTCGGCCCTGTGAACGACATACACAGATGTGGCTTCAGACATTCTCTGTGGTCTGAAGCTTCGTTTTGGGGGAAGTTCACCGGAGATCCATGTTTCAAGGCACCAACGCACGAGCCCCTGCTCATACTGTGCAGGGAGATGTTTTTACACTTCAAGAACATAGTGGAATAAAATGGAGCTTACACGGTGGCTTGTGATCGGGTCGAGAACATAAACTCCTCGTGCTAGTATGTTTCGCATTGGGGCAAAACCATATTTTATGTATTTTTTATCAAGAAGATGGTCGGGTTGAGTTTTGGCTGCATGGAGCGGGCATGACCGCGGGCTAAAAATACACTGACTATGTGTGTGGTGTAAAAGAGGCTGCAGCGGTACACCCATCACATGCATTGAAATGATTTAGTGAGGATCAATGTCAGCAGCGTAAGTGGGTTTGAAACACTCAGTGGATGTTTGTAAGGTTGTGTGTGATATAGCAAGTGGTGCGACTAGCATCTCCTGACCAACTCTGCATGGAATGACCCTTTTAAAATGGTCCAGTCATCATGAAGACTCACAAAGGTCCTTTCTACTTTCCATCTAAGAGTGCCTGGGCAATGCATTTACCAATTTCTTGGATGACAAAGTCTGCCATGGGAGATTTGAACATTCTGTCCCATGCAACTAAATTTTTCACTTTCGTGAAGAGAACGAACTTGTTCTTTATTGAATGTATGAATATTCATCCTTTTTATTCATAAGTCCATCCTAGTGTCCAAATTGTCCTCTTTATACATATAAGAACAAGCTACAGTTCCATGGGAGGACCACATGGAGGCTGTGGAAGTTGGATACAGTGGATTTTGCAGGTCAGTCTTTATATAAGGTTCTTGCACTGCTCAGTATATCTGTAAACACCAAGAAGAAAACTGTTAAAACCATTACGAAATATGCAAAAGGGCCTCCTGATGGCTGTGGCTGAAGAGAAAAGGTCAATGGGCTTATGCTGCTGGGACATAAGAGTTAGGGTTACGGATAAAAATGCAGTGTGGAGTCAGTGATATCATAACATAAATCGTATTGGAGTGCATAAGCATATGTTTTATTACCTGTGTAATGAACCTAACACACAAACCAGAGTGTTTTTTAAAACATGTGTAATAAATAAATAAATATACTTACATTTCCGTATGGACAATACAGAAGTGACCGTCGCCATGTCTTTTCCGGTCTAATTGCCATGTTTCTACAGCCAGCGAGGGAGGACATTGCGCCACCGATGACTCTTTAGTGGTTGAAATAGATAGCTCACACATGTGAAGAGCGGCTCTCACATAAGCGGCAAGCTAAACGGGACATGTGCCTGCTCTGCGCAAACGCAAAGTAAGATCTCTCGAAACCATAGAAGAAGAATACTTGGAGGGTGATGGCGGTTGTTGACACGCGAGTCTGCGCTCAGCAATGAGGCACGATGTAGGATTGTGTTTACTCGGTGAAACTGGACAAGCAACTGAGGATCATCCCCGATTTAGTACCGGCAGGAGAGGTACACGAGTCGTGGCCAGCTCTACACTAGAAGTGGACATGACAAGGCTGATCGTCCGCAGTACCAACAACAACAGAAAACATTGAAAACATTGGAATCTCTTGCTCATAGTGGAAATCTGTGATGAGAAAAAATTTGTAAAGTTTGATAATGACCATGTTTTCAGGTTCCTGGTCACATGTCTCCTGTTCCATGGACCTGCCCCTAGAAGTGCCACAAGTGGTAATCCTGGCATTCCAGCAGAAGGTGGGGCACCATACCCCCAGCAAGGGTAAGGAAAAACTACCAGGAAAAAAACCTTTTTAACAGGGGAAAAGAATTAGGTAGAAACTTTAGGGAGAGTCTCCTTTTTACTGTAAGAAGTAAAAAGGTGATATAAAAGAACTTGTCTCTGCTCAATCGCTGCTTGGGCCTGTTGAAGTCATGGGGCCACCGTGGCTTTTTTCACACTCAGAAAGGGAGGGGGTAATCCGGAATGCTTGCGGTTTGCTGTAATACTTGAGCTTCACCACTAATTGTCACTAAAAATCCCACTTTTCACCCTTAAGGTCAATACATACTCTGCAAGTACAGAGAACATTGTTCTTGCTCCCAGGGAGTTCTTGCAGCTTGTTCTTGACACCCCATCTGGGCAGAACTTTGTTCTTGTTCTTGTGTCCGACAGCTATTGTCTGATTGGTCAGAGATGTGTTCTGTACTCTTTGTTCTTGGGAGCAAGAACACATTTCTCTGTTCTTGCTGAGAATATGTAGGGTTAGTCAGGGTCTGATCAGTCCTGGCTGATTCACCTGAGTGAGGATATATGATGTTGAGAGATCCAGAACACCTAATGAACTTGGGTACATCACTGAAGATGTGTCCCAGCGCATCCGAAGATGTATCAATGACATATTTGCTGTTGCATGACCCAAGGTATAGTAGATTGCGATGGTTCAACCTAATTAACTTGCTAAATGTAGCTTTGCTACAGCAGTGTAGCTTGCAGTGCATAATGCATTCACAACCTGTTGGTGTTGTTGTGTAGGCGAGAGGGTGTAACTTATGTTTCAATGCAAATTCAAAAATCATGTGGACTTAAAGTGGACTTTTTCTCTTCAGGAGTAAAAACCACAAGAGTCACAAGATCCCGAGATGGCAGAAGGGTGCATAATCATGACTCAGCACCTTTCTCTCTTTCCACCCATCTGTCTCTGTTCACACCTTGTCTCTCCTTTTCCCGAGACCTCTATTGATATGATGGTAACCGTCATCAACACTTGACTTTCTAATGCACAGCATACTCTTCCAAGATATTCTAGCTTGCAAAATCCACCAGATATGAGTTATTGAGAAATCCAAAAGCTTCTCCTGCAACCTCTAATTTGATCACACACACAATCACATATCTCTGTTTGTTTGAGTGAGAAAACTATTGTTAGTGTAGCAACCAGTTCCAAAGCCTGGGGGAGCTGTATACAGCCGGGCTCTCAGGCAAACACATGGTGACCAAAGCATTGCATCACAACGTTCTCAGGTTTGGGAAACTTTGATAACTGTGAGGATGCTGCAAGACCATGGTGCCACTGGTTCCTCAAAGACTCGTGTAGATCAGTGATTTGGTGGATCGGGACCTAAAAGTGGGTGACAGACCTGTTTTCGGTGGGTCACAGGTCTTTGACTGGGGAAAAAGTTTGGAAAAGTGCTTTTATTTTGAAAATGATTTTTTATGCATCGGAGTGCCTTCTCTTCCCACTCCTTAACAGTGGGTGGCGATGATGCCCTGTAGTGCTAATAGACACCCACCAAATTTTGTTTTCATATGCTGGTTTGGGTCACAGCTCGTCATTCGGGGGTGACGGTGGGTCCAGTGAACTCTTGCACTTGAACTTGTAGTCCATAGAATGGCCACTGGGAGCAAACTCAAAAAGTGAGTCAATCTCTGTAGACTCCCATGTTAAAATGATCAACTTCAGAGGGGAATGATACATGTTTAATTTCTGGTACAGACTATGGTTTTGGTCTCAATCATTCATGTATTTTTCTATGACAACTGTCATTTTTTTTTTCAAACTTGCCTATTTTTATTTTTGTGGGATATTCAAACTACACCATCTTTTCACTAAATACATTTGAAGAAGTTGAAAATTCTCCTTGGTTTTTGTCGCAGCTTGTCATTAAGGGGTGACGGTGGGTCCTTAACTCAGACTAGTTGAGAATCACTGATGTAGATCATTACATTTTGAGAAATGTATTATAATGGCGGCCCAATAGTCAGTGTGGGAGAATGTTTCCCATGGAGTCTGTCACTTTGGATAACAAACTGAAGGAAGCATTGACAGTCATCAGACCCGGCAGTATGCAAAACAGGTGTAAATGGAAACTTGGGCTGATTGTTTACTGAGCCATTAGCAGGATACAACGTCCAAAAGCTGCTGGGAGGACATGATCGGGGAGTAGCTGCAGTGGGTGGAGGTGGGTTGTGTTGTGGTCTAGAATGAAAGGAAAGAGCTGGTCATCTCGGAGGAGCAGAAAATGGAGTAATAACTCTATAAAGTGCAGGCAGACAGGAATCGTCTACAGGGATCTGGGTTGGAGTGAAGCTGGTATTGCATTAAAGAGAACTGGGCCCGTCAGCACATTCTATTTTGGACCGCACTGGTTGATGGTTGCAATGAATGGCAACATGGGATGGTGCTGAAGAACTTGGCAGAACAAATAGAGCAACAATCCTCAAAACACCCCCCCCCCCCCATTAGACCAGGAGGGCAAGGACCAAGCTTCAGGGTAACAGCTCCCCAATCCAGGCAGCTGGAGCATGAACCTGGACAGGAAGCTCCACTTTCCCACAATATCTTTCCAGCCAGACGTTGCAAGTGTGGTCCCAAGAGACAAAGACTACCATCCTGGTGGAGCTGTGGGAGGAAGGAATTGGAAGCTGCCAACCGAAAGGAAGAGAGGAAAGGATCCAGACCCCAAGATGGAATGCATAAAGGAAGGGGTGTCGACTTGAATTAATTGTATTTATATAGCATCAATTCATAGCCGAAGTCATCTCAGGGCACGTCTAGACCGTATTCTTTATGATATTATTTACAGAAACCCAACATTCCCCCGTGAGCATGCTGGTGGAGAGCTTTCATCTGGTTCTACCTAGGAACGTTGGTGTAGCGTCAGCTGAAGGGGGTCGATCCCGAGCCAAGGAGGGAACATAACTTAACATAAGGTCTAATAAGGAGAGGGAGCTCCATCATATAGGATAGGGATCGATCGAGCCAAATATATTTGATGATTTAGCAAGGACTTTATCTACAAAGCACAAAGACTTTGTATCTCATTCTCCAGTTTACTAGATGATCTAAAGCATTGGTAGGCAAATATTTTACCGGGGGGGGGGGCACATAAGGAACTCAGTTTGTTACTGGGGGACCAAACAAACTGTTATATCAAGACCTGTTGTTATCATTCCATGAAATTATTCAAAACATCTTATGGGCCATATATCTATGTAGTATCTACATCACACGTGTCAAACTTGTGGCCCGCAGGATCATTTTATGTGGCCCTCGAGAGTTTAAATGCAATGCATGTAATGCATTAACTCTAGTTAATTACACATGCAACTTTATATGTATAGCAATGTATTCAGTGTGTTGGCAGGTGTAACATGTATGGAAATGTATATACAATATTTTTAACTTATATAATGATGATAGAAATAATAGATGCATATACAATATTTTTTACTTCTATTAATGAATAATAACTAGATATGAGGACAGATATTTTGCACTATATAAGGTATTAATCACATTTAGTCCCACATTTCAATCCTGTCCTCTGAAAGCAATTATAATGCTGATGTGGCCCTCTGTGAAAATGAGTTTGACACCCCTGATCTATATTATTTCCAAACACTATATTATCAAGAAACTCAAATGGGTGTGAAAACAACATGAACAATATAGACTAAGGGTGTGCAATACGTCGATCACCGACAACATCTCAACCAGTGCCCGTCATGCGTCAACATGGGAGAGAGAGAGAGACAGAGAGACACACACACACATACAGAGCAAGAGAGAGCATGTGCATTTGGCCTCTTTTGGAGTCAGCCCCCAGCGGTTAACCTATGAACTGCAAGATTTTTCACTTCCTGTTGTGCTTCATCCGTCCACACTGGGGGAGAGATTGATGAAAATCAGACATAGTCATGGCTCATGTGTTCATTGACAGTTGCTGCCGTAGTTTATGATTTATTTCCTTTTTGTGAAACAGTTCTGCTCTCAGTCTAAATAACATTAATTTATGAAGGAACTGGGTAGAAACTGGTTTTTCACACTCTCCTCACATCACCCCGAGCTCTTCTTCTCCTTCTTGGCTGTGAAGCACGAGAACACATCCATCTCTCTGTCTCCCTCCTGGATGCCATCTCTTTAACACCTCTTTAACGCCACCTGTGACTAATTTCACCTCTAGCGCTGTCCCAGTTTCTGAATGCCACCCACCGCCTGGCCTGTTGCTTGATGGCCCTGCTCAGTTGGGTCCAAACTTCCTCCGCATTTGCAGTGAAGCAGTGGAGCAAGGACATGTGCCAGGTTCACTTTGTGCCATAAGTGCTGAGCAGTAAAGGAGTGCACCACAACAACAATATTCACATCTTAGAGGCATCTAATTCATTTATTTGAAGTTTTATTTATGTTGCACCAAATCACAAGTGTTATCTTTGCATGATTTTATTTACATAGGAACTTGTTCACAAGGAACAAGCACTGGGTGGGGAAAACGAGTGGGGAGTCTCAGAATGGGGGGAGGGAATGGAAGGGGTGAGTCTGTTGTGGCCATTTGTGCTGTGAGTGGAAAGAGAGAGGGAGAGAGACACCAGGAATGATTGTAAAAGCTGGAATTAAGCTGCCTATGTGATGTTATGGTGACAAAATAATAATAACCCCCATGAATAATAAGAGCAGCATTTATAGCAGTTCCTAAATAAGGTTTATTAAATTCACTCATTTTAATTATGATTGCAGCTGATAAATATTGTTATAACATCCTCAAATGTTGTAAGTGGCTATAGCCATCAAGACTAACATCAACAATACTATGACAAAGGTTCTTTAGTGTCAAATGTGGAAACTTCAGGGCTTGAGTCACATGTGCTGGCGATAATTTTGGGGGTAGGTGAAAAATTAAGGGTCAGGGTTCCGGACATGATCGGGGAGTAGCTGCAGTGACTCACCACTCAACACTATCGTTTGGTGTATAAGAGCCAATACACAAGATTTCTTTCATTTGGTCAATGTCCTTAATGGCATATTTTGTAATTAGACAGTGGCTCGGTGGTTAGAGCAGGCATCTTCAAAAGCAAAGGTTCATATCTCAAACGGGCCCTACTGCAGTGTCACTGGCCCTGACACTGACACCCCAAAAAACAGGTAGAAATATCCCGTGACCCAGAATACTGGATAAGCAGTTTGTTAAGACAAAAACGAAAAACCTGATCAGCTACAGAGGATATCTCCCATTTTCATAGTGCAGTCAGTTCCAATTGAATAGCAATATGGACTTTTCTTTTACGTTGAATTGTTGAGATAACTTTTTTTTATCTTAGATTTATGTCAACATACATTAAACATCAAATTTGTATTAATATCCTCCATTGAGGGATAGAGGAGGCTTTGTGGTGGAAGGAGCAACTTCTGGTGAAGAGAGGTAACATTAGACATTTTGAATTTCTGGTTGAATGAACCTCAACTTTTCTCAAGCTAAATTTGACTTTGTATGCCATATTGTATATGTAAATAAAATCTTTTGACGTTTACAGAACAGTGCATCAAGTCAGTCAGTATTATTTCTGAATGTATATAGTTTTATTATCCATGACTAAATGTGCCACACAATTTTGTGCATGCATTGTTTGATGACTTTTTTAGAATAGTGTAACATTACATAGTCTTGTGTGTGATCACCCTAATAATTTGTCAAACACTTTTAGTTTGTCTTGTGATGAGGAATATCTGTATAAATATTCATACCGATTAAGGGTGGTCCTCCATTGGTTGTCCCTGTGAAGTAACAAACCGGTGGTCCTGCATTGTGATTTATTCGAGGGAATCCTCGAACATATTACAACAGGCTCCCATGTTGATGTCCTCTCGTATGTATGGTGCCAAAGAAAAACAACCACTGAGCATGCACGGAAACTCAGAGACTCGGTCGCTAAAGTCTTATGTCCCTGAATGTCTCTTGTACTGTCGTGGCGTCTTAGTTATTTTACAGAATGTGGCCCCTTGAGAGCAACCATAATGAAGGCGTGGGCCTCGGTTAAAATTAGTTCGACACCCCTGCACGAGAGGATGTCAAGCTTCAGACCACACTGCCTGGGTGTGTGCAATCTCAAATCTTAATCCATTTTTGCAGGGCCCTCCCACCTGTCTTTAAGACTTGTCATTTGGTGGCAAACAGAAAAAGAAAAATCTATAATGTGTCAATTTCACATGTAAAACCAATGAGGTACAGTGAGCTTGTCTGACTGTTTCAAAAATGTAAGCATTTTAAGAAACACCTAACACGCAACTTGGAATCCTATCTATTTCACCCTCTCTATCTCTTGCTCCAATCTCTAATGAACCTCTTCTGGAATCAATTTTCTGACCGGAGTTGTGGTTCATAGCTGGTGACTCAAACCATCCACTTCACGAGGAATTCTTCCTCACATTTCTAGTTTTTCAAAACTTTGTCAAAACTTCAAATAGGCCATTTTATGTTGGTTTCCCTTGGTTTCTAAAGTCAATACAATGGATTTAATTTAACCTAAATCAAAGGGATTAGTGTGGAGGACTTTCATGGAGAGGGTTCAAATACTGAAATGATCTGTATCTGCCACCAACCTACAAACATGGATGCAGGGGAAGGTATGTGTGTCCCAGTATGGACAAACACATGGAGAGTCATCTGTGTGTGTGTGTGTGGGGGGGGGGGGTGTATTCATACATCTACTTGTCCATCTGTTTACTCAAACACAAACTGACACCCTCTTAGATAGAAATCAGTGTTTGTGTACAGCGCATACACCGCAATGACAAAATAAAAGAGAGAGGTAGGGGGGGGGCGCAGGATTTAGTACAAATGTTCCCATGGAAGCGCTGTGAGCTCCGTGGTGCCCTCAATTTGTTTGCTCGCTCCTGTCAAGCTAATGAGGTGAGTGAGAGAGGGCGGCCTGGTGGAGGCAGAGGTCAGCCAAGAGCCAGCACTGCCTGCGAGGCTGACTGCAGCACTGCACTGTGAGGCTGGAACCCCCAGGGCCTGACTGCAGCTCTGGTCGTGGCACGCCCCCCCCCCCACCCCCCCACTGGCAAGGCTTGGCACGCAGGCAGCACACCCATCTGTCGCCCAGCACTGGCAGATTTACACTCATGTACAGTACATGTGGGGCCTCTTTGTGCATGTGTACAACATGTATGTGACACACACACACAGACACACAGACACACACACGCTGTTTGGATTGATTTCCCCGTAGCCCCCACAAGACCAGTGTGATGGCAGCTCGCCCCAGCCAGCTGCCAGCAGAGTGCTCAGAGTGGATGCTTGAGCGCATGCATCAATATGAGCAATTCTTTTAATTATGGGTGTTGTGCGGCCGATGCTGCCGTGTTTCCTGGACACGTTTCCAGTGATTGGGTCACTCTCGCAGACTGAAACACAATCTGTTTACAATTTAAATTCCTCTCCGAATCTATTTTCCAATCTCTTCTCTCGCTCCTCTGTTCATGATATGGGCACGTGTACAACGCAGCTTTTTGTTTTCCCGTGTTATTTAGTGGTTTTGTTAAAGATGCTCGGACAAATTGGACTGCCACTGTTGGAGCCGCATGTTGTGCACGAATACTGGTTTGTTAAACATTAGCTATACCGCTCAGTGGGGGCTGGACGCAATAACATCTGCCTTTAGCTCCTTTCCCATTTAGAATAGTAGGGATTCTTGTTTATTTATGTCAAACTCATTTTCACTGAGGGACACATCAGCATTATTGTTGCCCTCAAGGGGTTGGTTTAAATTGTGGGACTAAATGTGATTACTACCTAACATATTGCAAAATAACTGTCCTCATATTTGATTATTATCTATAAATCAATTTTTTTATTTAAGTTAGAGGGTTCCATACTGTTACGGGTATGGAAGGACCCACGTGCAGTACTGATCAGGCAAGACAAGGACTGAGACTTTGTAAGCTTTAGTTTGGTCAGCAGAGGTTCACAGCATACAAACAGGAGCAGGCAATAATCGAGATTGGCGAACAGAAGGCGGGTCGGATTACCCGATACAGAGACAAGAGACTGGTCAGGAACAGACAGGGTCGAACAAGGGGAGGCAAATGGGAGAAGGCTGGTAAGTATGGCAAAGCAAATAGCAAACTGGCAACCGACTGGAGTGAGACCGTTATAAAGGAAAGGAGCTGATGAGAGATGAGGTGCAGCTGGGGAAAATAATGTGGGAGTGGCGAGAGGTGACTGAGCAGAGGAGGAAGGGGGTGGGGGGTGAGAGAGAGAGAGAGAGCAGGGAGATAGGAGGTGTGACACATACATGTTACTGAATATAATACATATGCGATGGTTACAAGTTGCACACCCATCAAGATATATACGGACAATCTGGAGACACCAATGAACCTGCATATCTTTGGACTGTGAGAAACAGATTTCATTGAATAGAAGACATCCTCTTTTCATAATACTCTCTCCGAGTTTGGTACAGCAAGATGTTTAATCTCTGTGACTGTGCATGTCTGCTGCGCACATCCCACAAGACATGAGTTCCATCCAAATATACACACATCGTCTCATTTGTCATCCCCTTGTGTTCTGGACAACACACACACATTCAAACAGCATGTTATCCAAACTCTCAGTGCAGTTGCAGCCAGCAGAAAATGTTTCACCGCACCTGCTGGATGTTGCAGCTGTGGCCATGTGTCCTCAGTAATGGAGAAAGGTCAAAGGTCATCACCTTTCCTCCTCTGTCCCCTCAATTGGCCGTCTGACACCACCTTTTATATAATGTCAGAATCACAATTCACTGTATTTGTCTGTAGACATCAGTCTACATTTGGCTACGCCGTTAGCTTAAAGCTTGACTGTGACACTTTTGGATGAAGTAGTGGTACAACACGTCACTGGGTCATTCCCTGTTGGATTTCTGGAGAGAGGGAGAGAGAGAGAGAGAGAGAGAGAGTGCAACGTAAATGAAACACTCAGATGATCAATTGTTTTAATGTGGTTGGAGCCAGAAGTCGAACCAGCCAGTGGTTATGGGTTCATGTCGGGGTCTCTTCTCTCACAGCCTGATGTGCAAATGTGACAATGACGTCAGCTTCCACTGTGACTGGCAAACTCCCTCCTCATTTGGCTTATGACAGGAATAATCATTAGAGCAGGTTTTTGCAAGCATCTTCAGACCTACTCTGTTCCTGCTGATACTGAAAATGTATAATAATAATGATAATAACAACAATGATAATAATACAAATAATAATAATAATAATAACAATAATAATATAATAATAATTATTATTATAATTATGATATTTATTATTATTATGATTATGATTATTATTATTATTATTATTATTGTTACTATATTGTAACTATTATTATGATGGGCTAGTCGGCACTATTTATGTTCCCTTCATCAACCTTAATGACCGAAGCGCTGATCCTTTAAACCCTGGAGCTTCAGCTCCACAGTCAAATCACTGCTTTCACTATTATGACCCCAAAATCAAGGTGAAACTGTAGTCTGCCCCCATCTTACATCTGTAACTATAGGACTGTGTGTGTGTGTGTGTGTGTGTGTGTGTGTGTGTGTGTGTTACATTTTTCACAATTCTATCCTGCGGCTGTGTATCTATGTTATAACCACGCAGACTGTTCATCGTTGTTGTGGAGCATAACGACACTATGTGAAGAAGTTCCTTGCACCCAGACTGACACAAATATTCCGCAAGTTCACATGAAACTGGATGAGCATACAATCTGATGATGATGGTATTTTAAACGGGTGTTGTACCACAAAGTGCTGTTGAGCAATGAATTCATATCAATACTGATTATTATTACAGGTACAACAGAACTCTTGTGTCAGTGTGATTCTCATGGATTGGAGCAGCAGAGTGAGCAGATAACTGATGTCGCTGAGTTTTGAAACATGTTTTGCTGATGAACGAGATGAGTTGGAGCTCAGAATTCAGAGGGGAAATCTGCCATTTCAATATTTAAGTCACCTTACAGTTGTCACAATCATCATCAATATTGACTAACGGGTGTTTCTGTCATTCTAATCTACTTTCGGCCATATTGTCGATATCCTTTGGAATTCCTGTAAGCCCTTTTCCTCCGTCTCTGGCCTTTACGCCACACACGTATTGTCACGTATGAGATTAAGTGTTGAACGGAGTGTGTTGGAGAACTACGGGTGGAGGACTCGTTTGGGTGGGGCACGACACTAAAAACATGCTGATACTTTTCAATGAGCTGACGATTACTCGTAATCATGCAGCTTTGTCTCTCACTGTCGTTGTCTCTTCCCTCGGATCCCTGTGGTTTGAGAACATCTGGATAAAAGTCACCTGTGTGCACCGACACACCTAAACCACAGGCCTCCCTGCTGTGTTCTGTTGTTCTGGGTGTGAACGGCATCAACCGGAACCGTGGCAACAACAAATTAAACTTTTGACGTGTCTCGGAATCATCCATCACTACTTCTGCGCACGGAGGACGGACTTGTTCCGCCTAAGAGGCCCTGACTCATTGTGCAAACAGTGAGGTTATATATCAACACCCTGGACCGACTGGCTGCATGCATCCCTCCATGCAGGCGCCCCCTGCTGGCCGAAGGCCGTAACGTCTGGTACATCACATTTAATAGTCAGGTCGCAGTTCAGGGCAGAGCGAGCATCATCTGAGGAAACAGTGACAGGAGAAGAATACACACCTGGAAATGAGTCGGAAAGAGGAGGAGGAGGAGGAGGAGGAGGAGGGACGACAATCCAAAGGCAACCGGGAAACACAGATCCAACAACAACAACAACAACAACAACTGGTGTCTTCGAGAGGAAAACGCACTCGGCGGCAGCTGCGGCTGCTGCAGCCGAACAGAGGCGGAAGAATCCCGGCTCAGGTAACCCAACCTCGGCACAACCTCCAAGTCTCCTTCCACCACTGCCACATCAATTGATCAGCCGTCAAGGTGATTCACACCAGGACGCGTTGGCATGGCCGGCGGTGCATGTTGGACACATGATGCTGTGGACCACGAGCAACAAAAGAAAAAAAGGCAAGGCAGCGCCGTGGACAGTCCACTGGTTCACTGGGAGACACTGCGTAAAATAACCAGACTGAAAGTTAAGGAGGGGAAACGGATCACTTCAAGAAAAGGGGCTAGATCCTCTTTGCGCATGAGAGCGCACGGGCCAAAAACCTTAGTTCAGGTACATCCGAGCCAAGAGAGACAGGAAATTAAGAAGGGAAAAATAAAAGAAAAAGAATCATTAAAAGATAAATAAAATGGGAGGAAAAGGAATAACTCCGGTTGCCTCAGATGCCTTCAGAGGAGAGGGAGAGAGAGAGAGAAAAGCGTGTCCCGGTTCAGCAGCCAGGCTTTATGGCAAAACTGCTGTGATGCTGCGTCAGGAGAGAGAGGGAGAGGGAGAGAGCGAGAGAGCGAGAGAGAGAGAGTGAGTGAGAGTGAGAGTGAGAGTGAGAGTAAGGGGGGGGGGGCCCAGAGCGGGGGGGCCCAGAGCCTGCGTCCTGATACATGTTTATTTCTAGATGAGAAACCCTGTGCTCTGCTGAGAGCTCAGGGACGGAGAGATGACATCTGATGGAACTCACCGGACACCGCAGAGACACCCGTGCTGGGGGCGGGGGGGGGGTGGGGGGGGGGGGGGGGGGGGGGGGGTGCACCACAGTCACATGGGCCCCCCCAAAAAAGAACGTGGGAATCAAATAAAGTAATATTGATAACAATGATGATGGTAATAATAATAGTAACAACAACAACAACAACAACAACAACAATAATAATAATAATAATAATAATAATAATAATAATTGTTGTTATTATTGTTGTTGTTGTTGTTATTATTATAAAGCACTATTCAAAACTAAGCTGAAAAGTGTTTAAACTTAACTTTAAATATTTGGTTGGATGGATGGATGCATGCATGGATGGATGAAAGGATGGGTGGATGGATGGATGAAAGGATGGGTGGAGGGATGGGTGGGTGGATGGATGAAAGGATGGGTGGAGGGATGGGTGGGTGGATGTTGTGACCCGGCTCCCCCATCTTTGAAAGCAGCCTTACATTAACCTCTCGTTCTCAGAGAAGTGGGTGCCACCTTCTGCGGACCTGATCCGGGGTCACTTTAAGTTGGGTTTAAGTTGGGATTGCAAATCGAAATGAGTTCCAACCATCATCTGCTCTTCCAGAGGACAGACAGGGGGGGTCTTAGCCAACAGATAAACACTCTGTCTCCTAATACTCTGGGGGGCTGTGCCCCCTGTGTGGATGCATGTGGGATGGGGATGATGCAAGTGTCATACGTGCACACGCAGAGGCTGATTTGCATCTTAGGTCGAAAGTGCTGTCTCTGTTTCAGAGCCAGGCGCGCCTATAGGGCCAAAGCCTGAAATGCTGCAGTGTGGTTTATTGCTGCTATAGGCTGTAACTAACTAACTCCTAGTAGGTCAGCTGAAAACACATGCAGAGCCACGTCCTGACAACTCGTCGCTGCGGGCCCAGCTATGCCTGCACAACCCACTCTCACTCCCCGGGTGGAAAGGATGATACGGAGGAGAGAAAGTTCATATAAAGGGCCTCGGGGCTCCACCACGCCCGCATCTGGGAGAGATCCCATACATGATGATGCAGTTTTATGGAGTATAACAACATGCAGGGGGGGAGGAGGAGGGGGGGAGGAGGAGGGGGGAGGGGGAGGAGGGGAGGAGAGGACAGGCAGCAGTGTAATACTGGTAGTTTTTGGCGGGGCCG